>JAMZAV010011116.1:0-19834 GCA_024449915.1 Sweltsa coloradensis | reverse complement strand
TTAACGGCTTCGCTCAAGACACTTCAGTCCAGCACCTGCTCGGTAGTGTAGTCGTATCGATGTTTTAAGTAGACAGGCTTCGCTCAAGACATCTAGCCAGCCATCCCTAGCCCGTGTAGTGTAGCCGTATGTATGTATAAGTAGACAGGCTTGCTCAAACACTTCAGTCCAGCCATCCTGCTCGTGTAGTGTAGTCGTATCGTATCGTATAAGTAGACAGGTTTCGCTCAAGACATCTTCAGTCCAGCCATTCCCTAGCCTCGTGTAGTGTAGTCGTATCGTATCGTTAAGTAGACAGGCTTCGCTCAAGACATCTTCAGTCCAGCCACCATCAAAGAGGTTACAAGTCGAAGAAGCTCTTTGATATTTAGAACCCGACCGGCCTCACGGATAAACGCAGGCTTCGATGAACAGAAGGAGAATTTAATAAGCTCGTGTGATTCAAGTCTGATGCAGGATGATCACGGGTACAGTCTGTGCCAGAGGGAAGTAGACGCACACCACGGACAGGAGAAAATCTAGAGGCGGTCGCCGTTCAAATGGTGTGCACGACAACAGCTGCAAGCTCACGGGAACGGACAAAACCAAGAGGATTTTTATTATGTACCCTGTGATGATGATGATTTCAGTTGCTAAACGTGCATGGTAAAGATGCAGGTGATCACGGGTACAGTCTGTGCCAGAGGGAAGTAGACGCACACCACGGACAGGAGTAAATCTAGTGGGGGGTCGCCGTTCAAATCGGTGTGCCCGACAACTGCTGCAGCTCACAGACGGACAAAACCAAGTGAATTTAATATCATGTACCCTTGGCATGTACCGTGTGATGATGATGATTTCTGTTGCTAAAACGTCTCATATCAGTGCACTAAGGCTATTCGAGACGATAGTGGTGATAGATGACGATGAAGGAACACCCATGATGCCAATGCGGGATTCAAACCCACGTCCTCAGTGCCACGCTACGGATCACCACCCTGATCGTAACGTGCCACCGCGGACGGCTAAGTAACCAGTGATTTGCAGTTGTTAATATAATAATTACACGGAATAAATATGTATTTCTCTTCACAATTACAACTTGTGCATGATAAATGTAAAAGAAACGTGAAAATAATATAATACCATGGACTTATAATCCATGATAATACAAACAAGATATTTTCTGCTAAGGTCTCTATAGTAAGTTCTTTGCACCGCCGTCTTGAATCGCCGTATGTACACCCAAAAGCAAAACCCCAAGATGCCTCTCGTCCGGCATCTTCCCAGCAGTCAGTCATATCTGCTGGGAAAACATTCTTTATTATTCTCAGCTAGTGAATAAATAACTCACATTATCTTCGCCCCAGCGAGTATGAAGCTGCCCGCGACCGCATCGACTCGATGCAGTCAGGGAGTCTTTGTGAAGCTAACCGGAAGCTAATTGGGTTTCGTTTGTGAGCTATTTAACCGCGTTATTTACTCGGGTGGGTTCTTGCTCCACTAAACTCGGAATCTCTCAGACAAGTACAGACCTTCACTTGTATTTGCAGAGAGTTTCGACCATGGATTTTAATCGCATTGAATTTGTTTCGCAAAATTAATTAAGAGTATTAGTAAAACGAAACTTGTTGGATGGGCTCTTTCAGGCATTTTATGATAAGAATATTAAGAGTAAACCAAATAGCGATCGAAATTTACAAGGCAAGAAGAATAACGCAAATATAATATCAATCAGAATATCACACTATGAATCAGTCGTCACCCTCAATATATAGAACCCCATGTTACACTGCTGGGCATCAGGGAATAGTTTGTTTTCTGGGTTCTAGTTTTTCACAATAGTTCTGCGGACCGTCGAAACATGTTGCATCGAGGTTTAGTAAAGAATTGTCCCTTTACAATTTTTAGAGATTTTGTGTATGTTTCTTAGAACCTAGTTAGAACTCAACAGAACAACGGCTACTCTGATATAAACTAGGCCGCTTCGCGAACGCTTTTTTTAGTCGCGTTGATGGATGAGCTGCTTTGGTTGTTATGGTTATATTAAAACCTTTATTTCTATGAATTCTGGCTATTTTTTAAACTTTTTATTTCAAAAAGCAACAACCTCAATGTCAATGTGAAATATGAACGTTGTAGCCCCAACTGTTTGGTCAGAATCAGCCCAAATATCACGAATATATCGCATTCCTAATCGAAAAAAATCGTAAAAGTACGATATTCATGAGAAATATTTCTTGTATTCCCTCAACAGGTTCATTTTAAATGTAACTAAATGCATAGTATTTAATTTTAAATTTAAAAATTGCATACGGTGCATATAAGAAGTAATGTATTTTCATATATTCGATTCATTCATAAATTGCATTTAATATCCTTTTTATTTGTTATCAAATTTGTTGAATATTTAATGCATTGTTGTAATATTACTATTTCAAATATTTACTTAAATGTAGTTCATTGTTGTGTCTGCATATTCTATGTAATTAGATTTATTTAGTTGTCCTCCTTTGTAAATCAGTTTTTATAACTGAATAGGATAGACGCTAAATAAATAAATAAATAAATAAATAAATAAATAAATAAATGACATTTAAAAATGGTGCACTCAATAATTATTGAATATAATATTATAATAACAATGTTATTTGGGAGAGCCGTCGGATAGGAACTCATGAAGCGAGTAATATAGTATTAGTATTAATAGTTTTAGGGCGCTTTAACAGCTAAGATTATTCGCGCTTCCAAGATAAAACAATTTCTATAAGTGTGAGTTACCACCATGTATACTTCTTTCAGAAGGGAGGAACGTAAGGGGAGACGCGGGGTATTATAATATGTTTTTAGCATGAGGACTTGAGATTAGATTTGAAAGAACTGTTAGATGGGCATAAGTGAACTTTATGCGGGAGGTTATGTTTGATGGACTTAGGCCCTTTCTGAAACTAGTGATTCAAATACATTTCTCTAGTGAAAATTGTACTAAAACCTAATTTAAAAGTAGAAAAGTGGGGGATTGGCCACACGCTCATTAATTTTATCAACGCGATTATAGAATCGTTTGTTTAGCAGCCATATAAAATAAATAAATAAATAATGTATTTAGAGTCTACCCACTCAGTTATATAACTGATTTTCAGTGGGAGACTTAAAATCAAAGCGACCAAGCCAACCCTATAGGCCCCGACGCAATCGACGAGTGAGCGATAACCAACCAAAGATCGATAAAATAGCAATCAGTGGTATGGACAGTGCGAACACCCGCGAATCAACGCCAAAATCAACAAGGCCGATTCAGAACAACTCTGAATTTATTATGTGCTTCGTTGCTAGGACGGCTCTAAAGTCACCGTTTACAAACTCCTAAGACAAAATCAGAAGTTAAAAAACTTCTGACTTTGGCAGGAATCGAACCCTAGACCTTCTGCATTGGAAGCAGATACGCTAACAACAAGACCAACGAGTATTAACATAGTATTAACAGAGGGATAAACAGAGAGTGAGATGAAAATATTATTTTACAAAACATCATAACAAAATTCATATTTGAAGTTTCCCGCCCATAGATGAGCCATCCTTAAGTTGGTTATCCTGCAACTCGGGAAGCTTACTTGTGGTTGCTGTTGGCTACCCTGTCCAATTCTGTTTTTCAGTTTCAGCTGTCATCTCAAACATCTGCTTCACCTTGTTTTCCTGGGTTTATGTAATGACGTTATCAATAAACCAAGGAAGTGATAAGGTAAGGCATACATTTAACTTTAACTAGGTATGTACATCTTACCATGAATTTGATTATAGGCCTAGGGCCTAGGCCTTCCTTTTTTTCTCCCCATAAATCTAGAAGTGAGGTTATGTGTCTCTTTGATCCAAATCCGTAGCTTACTAAGTTACTACCTGGCCTAGGCCTTTGCGTTTGAAATAATATCACTTTATTAAATTATTCATACACAAAGGCTAGGCTAAACATAAGATCTAGTTTGGGTATAAATGTTCAGGCTTAAGCCTAGGCTAGGGCTACTTCCTGGCGTGTGCTTAAAGGCCCAGGCCAAGACCCTACCTTATTGATCTCTAAACCTAGAAGAGAAGATAGATGGTAGGGCCTAGCTAGGCCTAGGCTTCTACTCCTACTCAGTGTTGAAAACTTATTTAAAAAAGAAGCATGTTATAGCTACTCGACCTCTGAAAGTTGGCCATAGCCTACCGCTAGGCCTAGCGGTACTTTTTCGGTTTAGACGGGACAGTTTTTCTACTTGTTAAACGGAAAGGATTTCGGGTGCGCTCTTATCGATTATATCCTAGAACTAGCGCGGCGTACTACAACTAGGCGGAAAGTTCGACTAACCTAACGAAAGTACACCTTTAACATAAGTAGGCCTAGGCCTACCTAGTAACAAGGCAATATAGCAGTGTTAAGAACGTGTTAAAAAACTGTCCCGTCCCAACCGAAAAAGTTCCCCGCTAGCTAGGTAGGCTATTTTTGAACCTAGATTGTACTCGTTGAGCTACCGCCTTTCAGTCGTCTTAAGGTTTTACATATTCCATCATTCTTATTCATTTTGGTTTCATTCTCTAGTTCAGGTCGATGCACAATTGCCTGGTAACGATAATGCTTCGATGCACATAAGCTTGTGAATTCGATTGTTATTCCACTTAATTTGATTTTATTTATTTCTCATTTCTCATTCTCAATCAGCTGTTAAAATGGTGACACTTTTAACAGGCCATGGACAACTTACATTCTGATAGGTTCCGGTAGCCTAATGTAGGTACAGAACTGGAACGTTTGGAAAGTTAAAACTTGGCAAAGTTCCCGTTGTTGTGATAGGGACATGGGAACGGGAAGCTTTATTGTGTAGGCCTATCGTGACATAAGCTAACATTATTAGGCCTAAACTTCCTTCCCCTCATTGTAAACGGGCAATTGAGCATCGACCTTTAGTCTTGACAGATAGGGCCAAAGACTAATTTGGTTCTTTATTTTCAATAGCAGGTAGGCTACAGGCTAACCGCTATTAATTAAACAGGCTATAAAATGTAGGTTTCCGTAGTCCTACCGGTAGCCTATGTAGCCTAACATTTTTATTGCGTTTAGGTTTCTTTCGGGTCCGTTTTGTGCACACAAATAATTGTTAATTCTACGCACTGAAATTTCTCACAGTCTAGGGCCTACCGGTATTGATGCAGATCCAGTTATGACGTAGGCAGCGGTCTACCCTCCCCCCCCCCCTCCACATCTAACTAGTCGGTCAGTTTGCTCGCAGTGCAGAAACAAACCAGCCTCACCACACCATAGAACTTCCTATGCGCAATTGATGCCATTTGCAAGCTCAGGATGTAATAACATTGCACCAATTAGTATCTAATTGGATGACTTGCCATACCAGGAGGAAACAAAAATCACATTTATGAAGAAATTCATGTTTAGGCATACCTATTGATTTTTACTTTACGAGACGAATTAAGTAACCTTCACAGTCACAGTCCACTAAATATTTATTTATTTATCAAGGAAATATTTGTTTATTTATTTATGCTTCTTTAACAATTTACACAGTTTGAAACACGTCTGTTAGATTAAGACTAGCCTAAGGCTTACTTTAACAAAACAATCAGTAGGCCTATAATAGCTAAATTTATAAGGTAATTAAATAGAAATGAATTTAAATGTTTACTGACCTATCCCTACATTTTAAGCCAAGTCTTAAAGCACGCAACATTAGGCCCTAATCGTTGCATTGAATATTTTCAGTAGACTTCCTCTGATATAATTTTGCTTGTACTCCTGTGGGAACATAAATGGATAGTACCTGAATCTTGTCTTTGTTTTTCAGTCTAACGGTGTGATGCAGAGATACTACATCCACTACCAGTCTCCAGCAGATCTGAAGGAAAACGGAGCGTTTCCCATTGGAGCCAAAGATGACTGGCTGGAACGGATGGAGATTTACAACGACAACCTCATTTGGCTATTGCGATTAGATCAAAAAACGTAAGCTTCCTGTTCCTATGTAGACCTAGGTAAATAATGTGTGGCTTTAGTTTTGTAATTTTTCTGACAGTCGGTATTCAAATTTGCTTGTAAAGTTCACACGCTTTTGCTGAAGTGATCTTATTTGACACGAGATAACGAGACAAACCGAGCCCTTAATTCTAAGATTCAATACTTAGTCCTTTGTAAATCAGTTTTTATAACTGAACAGGATAGACGTTAAATAAATAAATAAATGCATTTTTGGATGAGTGCTGCAAAGACTTCAATTTCACGTACCCTGAGATTTTTTTTCTGTTTGTTTGCGCTCAAATATACATAGGCCTATATATATACAGGATATATATGCAATCTTAATGAAAATTTCAGGCAACCTTCAAAATCTCTGAACTAAGACCTGCCAAGTTTTTTGGTACAATCTAGGCCTAGATGTGGTTGCGTGATCAATTTTTCACTCACGTAACGTAACGTGTAAACTCAATTTCTGTTCATGCACAGTCACGCACGAAAAACATAATTTTGTATTAAACTACAACGCACGATCAGTAATATTTGTACAAGTAGCTTTACTCGCTCACACACGACAACAAGCTTTATCAAGCAATCACGCATACTCACGATTACTGAATTGTTTTATTTGAGAGCATCTAGCATGCACCCTTTAATCCGATCGCCACCAACCTGGTCATGTTGCATTGCAGATGGCAGACATCCTGTACCTCTCCTCTCGAGGGAGCGGTGATTGTGAACAAATAAGTAACTAAAGATGAATACAAGTGACTGGCAGACAATAAATTCAAAAGATTGTTGATTTATTACTCTCTCGTCTGCATATTCATGGCTGAATTTTAGTGCAGGGTGCGACTCAAGGCAAGCTAAGAGGAGGGTGGCCTGGCCTTGCGGATATGAAGGACTAGTTCCGCGCTGGAGCATTAAGTGTCGCGCACGGTCACGCGTGTCACAATACATGCATGATTGTTTTATTATCACACAAATTCACGGTACGTATTCAAAGCATTCACACTCGCGCACAATCACGAGAAAAGTCGTGATTCTCACTCGCGCTACCACCTCTAGTAGGCCTACAATCAAAAAAATATTTCTCATGAATATCATACTTTACGATTTTTCCCCCGATTTTTAATGCAATACCTATATTGTGATATATTTGACTCACGACCGGGCAAATGGCTACTCTGATCTTAATGAAACCTGATGGGAACGTTCGAAATCACTGAACTTAGATATGTTATGATTTTAGGGACAATTGAAAAAATATTTATCATAATCGTAGGAACGATTGGTCAACATGACTTTGCTGCCCTGCACATTTTTTGCGGCTGGCAAAACGAGGCGCATGTCGGTTTTCGGTCTCTTTCAGACTTGCAGTCGGTCGCCTCGCATTGTTGAAGGCAGACATGGTTGACTCTTGCTCTTGTCTTAATAATGACGACAACAATGATGGCACTAATATTCTAACCATGTTTTAAAACTAAATTCGCCTGAAAGGAACTTTTAATGCATTTAGAACGATGTACCGGTAAGTTAATAAAAAATTAGCCTATAAATTTAAAAATGAAATGAAGTAGCCTAAATAGAAATGTTGGGCCTAAATAAAATAAGGTGTTATTTTCCCAACTCCAGTCACCTAAAGCCTCATGGTATGTGTGTCTTACAGCTCTGTTTCCCGTCTCCAGGTTTTGGTTGGAGCTAACGAGGAATGACAAGGCGATGAAGGCCGTCATCTCGTTCCTGCAGGAAGCTACCCCGTACTACATGCTCGACACGTTCCCCGAGGACGACGCTCTCTGGGAGAAGTTTCACCGGGCGAGCCACCTGGTCTTCCTGATATTCACCCGCATCACCACTCCCTGCGAGTCCCTGGTAGGTATGCAGGGCTCGGCTACCGCTGACTTACTTTTTCCTACCTTTTTCTTACTTTTTCTAGACCATTGCTTGGTACATTAGGCCTATGTTTAATCTCTCAGTTTCTGGTTTGATGTTTTTTGTGCCTATTTTAATATTATTTTTATTTTTATTTAAATTTGAAATAATATTCAGTTACATTATTAAATGTTAGATGTAAAATAGTGTCTTGCACAAGATGAGTTACGGGGCCCATAATATTAATTCTTCAAAACGGCCGCTCATGGCGTTACGAGTGAAAGTCAGCACCAACCACAGCCTGAGCCGCATGGCAATATTCAGCTGCTGACTTCGCTTAGCTAGTAGTGGACTGTCAAAAAATCAGCGCTAGGCCCATGGAACCGCATGTAAGCAAAGTTAGCAGATATTTTTACCCTGACTGCATGCAAGCAATAATTACGCAGCACGCACCTTAGAAAACATTGTGGGTTTTTCAAATGTTGATAATTTTATTTAGCAGCCATAGACCTACCTAGAAATACTTTTTCTGTACGATATTAATCTTAAAATTGCATAGGCAGGCTATTTTTAGTGGCACTTTTTTGTGGTTAGCTTACTTTTTGTACTAAATAAAAAGGACTACTTTTGATACTTTTTTGGGGTTGTGCTTGTCTAGGTTGACATTCCTTGCTAAACTCGAGCAACGGTCTCATATCTCCGTTGGTTTCATTCTAGGCGGAGAACATTACGCCGGAGAAGCTCGGCGAACTGATCTACAACAACTACCTCATCACTATTCCTATTCTCCTGGACTTGTGCGTGCTGTACGGGCAAGACAACCGGGCCCAGACCAGTCAGATAGTCCAGACCATCTTCCAAGTGCAACCAAAATACAAGGAAGACCTCATTAAAGCAGTGCCGTACTTTTCAAAGGTGACTGTTCAAAGTTTACTCGAGCTACGCAATACACCATCTGCTTCTTGCAGCTAGGCCCTACATCCTGAGTACTATGCTTAATATAGCCACTTTGCGTTTCAGTTTGTTTGCAGAAGTTTTGATACGATGAATGTAACGTAATTTTAGTGGTGTTTAGCCCAATTTTATTCAAATGTCAAATATTTTCTTGGTTTGTTTTGTTTCTAATCAAGTCACTTCTAATTTTACCTGTTTCAATACCCAGTCAACGGATAATACTTCTAAAGGGCCTTAAAGCCCGCAGTCAATGTTTGTGTTCTGTAGGTTTACAAATTACTGAATATTATGGGTCCCCGAATTGATTAGATGATTACTTAAAATTACGACATTTTAATTTTCAAATAATCTTAGAAGTCAAAAAAAATCAAAGCGTTACTCAATTTTTTTGCATTATTTATTATTCGTCTCATCACTTTTCAAGATATACAATCCAATCTTTGGTCAAGAACGTAAACATATCGACTGTCTCGGGCGTAAGAGATGTTCGTTTTCTTTTAGTTAACGATATGTCCAGCTGTTGAAAACTTGCTTTCAAAAGAAACTGATGGTGCTGGAATGCTTCTGTAAATGGCTGTTCTCTTGCAAAATGTAGACACTACTATGATGACAATAAATCATTTATTATTATTTTATTATTATTACTATTAAAACATCTCCGCCAGTCACTTATCGCCATTGGCCGATTACAGTGAATGGTGATACGCACAACGGCGGTCTTCATTGTACTGCACATATTGTTCGGCTATAGTCAGTGTCGGTTACGTCACTCGAGCTCAACACCAACAAAACCCGAGCGCTAATTATTGATGAATCACCTACTGCCGCCGCTGCGCGCTGATGGTTGAAAGACTGACTGTAACTGGTGCAAAAAACAGTTCATGTACGAGTAGCATACCTGCCAAGTTTTACGAATTATTCGTAAAATTTACGAAAAACGGTAGTCATTTACGATTTTACGATTGCCCTGTCAATTTTACGAATTTTTCAATTTTCAAAAATTTTCAATTTTTTTTTTTTTTTTTTTTTTTTTTTACAAAAAATCGTTATTTTATATTTAAAACTGGCGCGCCGTGTGAATTTCACGTTTCTTGCCTTCCTTGGTATGTGCAACCCCCTCCCCCTCCATCGAACATGCCGAGAAAAAAGAATGATTAAAGTGTCCCCAAAACTCACTAAAACGCACCAAATTGCACCAAGATTGTAAAAAAAAATCCGGGGGGCAAGCCCCCCGCACCCCCACTTTGCCGGGGGGCTCGCCCCCCAGACCCCCCGGTTGCCCGCGCCGCCTCGTTTGCCCCTTAAAAGTCTGTTTGGGGACTTTTATTACGAATTTGGGAATTCAAAACTTGGCAGGTATGGAGTAGGTACCCGACGGCTCATTTATTTACCCGGGTTATTATCAACAAGCAGGTACCCATTCATAGCCCTAGTTAGTAGTTACCAGTATAATAGCCTACCTACCCTAACTCCCACCACCAGTGGTTCACAACTAGTGGTCCGCAAATAATCGATTGTAGGGATGTCAAAAAGCGTGTATTTCACTAAACGTTTACACTCTACTCAAAAAAGCGTGTACACGTTTACGTCTACAGGCGCTATAGCTGTGTTTACTTTTAGTTTTTGATAGACATATGTTCTACGAACATTACTTGTTTTTTGCATAATAATTGACCCCCACAAGCACCAAATAATAAAGAGCCCTTCCGGAGTCCCTATTGATTCGAATTTTATTGAGTAGGCCTATGGAAGACAACACTACAAGTCGAGAAGACGTATAATTTGCGAGTTGCCGGATGGATGGGAAGGGGGGTGGGGATAGTACTCAGTCGGCTGACGTGGCGCTTGCTGCTCTGTGTACTGCCCGTATGCCGCTTGCTGGCCAGTGGCCGGACGCACACTGCACAGAGCGATTGAAATGACGTGATCAACTACAGAGTAGGCGTAAGAATATTTATTGAAGATTAACGAAATAAGTAATTGAAGATAAAGTAATTAGTAAGATTTATTTTGACAAATGAGCAATTGTGCGTGCGATCATTACAACACAGTAGTTTGGCAACATTTTGTAGGCCTACATCTTGAGTACCTGCAAGAAAGAAGGAAAGGCAAAGCCACTTGCTTTGTTGATTCATTGCCGACTACGATTTTCGATGACTCAACGCAATCGAGCCTCGCGGTGAATAGGAGAAGGGGTCGAAATAGGAGACTATTTCGCCGCTCGCGCTTAAATTGACTCACAAGAAAACATCGTTCGGCGGGTCGCACACAGGATAAAAATAGTTATTACATAAAAAAAAACGTTTACCGATCACAAAAAAAACGGTACACGTGTACACGCCTCGCGGCGTGTACACGTCAGGGCTCGAAAATTCCTATGCCCGAGTTGCCCGGGGCAACTAATACTCCAGGCACGGGCAACCATTATTTATAGTAAGTTGCCCGTACGGGCAACCAACAATTTGGTTAAAAACTCGAATCGCGTAAGATTTCACTAAGTAGAAACCTACTTTATCGACAGGCAACAGAATGCAACAGATGCTTGATGTAGTTCCAAGAATTGCCACAGGCTGCACCACGCACCACTACAATCTCATTCCGATCGATATCGACCTATCGACTTTACCCACCATAATTCAGTACGACTATTCACAGGCTGTCGAAAAAATGGAGATCTGAGGCTTGTTTACCTTCTCCCGTTTTGTGAAATTCCAACCATTTTTTACACTTTAAAACCATTGCGTAATATTGAACCATTCTTAAATGGATTTACCGAACTTTTTTAACTGTAGGCCTAGTGGAGTAGCTTCAACGTCTCGGCCTACGGCTACTAAGCCACTCACAATTAACGAAGATGAGATAGGCCTAGGACCATCATTGCCTAGGCTAGGCCTAGCTAATGAACCTGCCAAAAAAGTAAAATATGACCAAGAGTAGGCCTATGATAAAAAGCGGGTACGTAAAGTCGGTAAAGTTATTGACTCGTGGCTATTGTTAAAATAAAGAAAGTTGTCGTACATATGTAAAAATAAAGAAAATTATTGTGTCAACCTTGAATTGAGTCTGGGCAACTAAAATTTTGGGCCACTTGCCCAGCTGGGCAAGTAGATTTTTTTAAATTTGTCGAGCCCTGCACGTGTACACGTTTACACGTACCATCCCTAATCGATTGCATTGTAATGTTTGGTGTTTGGTGATTTTGAACGTTCAAGCTATTGGAGCGTAAATTAAAAGTCAAAATTAACCTCATATATTCACATGGTAACATACTTGATTACATAGGCCTACGTATGACACAGATCAACATCCCTGTCAAATCACGCTACATTCCATATATTTAAAAAAAAAAACTTATTATTCATTACATTTTTACTAGGGTTGCCGTTCGATGTGAAAATCGTGATCAATAATCGGAGGCATCGAATCGATTATCATATCGAAATATATCGATATCATAGACCCAAATCGATTATCATATCAAATTCCAAATTGAGCCTAGGAAGCAGAAACACGGAAGAAAACATCACGAATTCAATATAATTGGGCAGACTGAGGCTAGAGAAGTTCACGCCGCAACACGTCGAGCCGTACTGAATACATCGCAATCGGGCCGGGCGATGTTTTCGTATCGCCTTGTATCGCGCTGCGAGCGCATGCGCACTGGCGGCGGTGGGCGTGGCATTATACTTGAGCAGCGATTGGCTACTCCGACAACCAATCGGCGCGTTGATACGACAGCGCGGCATTTTTAAGCATGGTAAACCGCGAAAACATCGATGTCACTATTTAAATCGATAATCATATCATATCATATCAAAATACTTGAATCGATTATCATATCATATTACTGATATCGATAATCGATCGATATTTCGATTATCGACGGCAACCCTAATTTTTACTGATGGGGTTGTTTTGTAGCACATTATATTTCAAGTCCTGAAGAAGAAGAAGACAACATGGTCTTTGAAACGTCGACAGAAAAATATCATCAATCGTTGAATTCTACCACTACAAAACAACCCGATCAATAAAAATATCATCAACCGGTAGCGACACACTTAAAAGTTTTATTACGTATATTCATTGTTTCGTAACGTTCGATCATACAACAAAAATATTTATCAATTCAAAAAGTTGCCAAGTTGTGAGAAGAGAATCTTCCCCAAAGTGAGTTAAGTTAAGCTGAGCTTGGCCCAACTCAAATGCGCGCAATCAGGTGTTTAAACTGTTTATGATTTCTGCTCAACAGTTGGTAATTTATCATTAGCAAATTTTGCATGAATGTTAATAAAGTACTTTTATATTGATATCCGCACTTGGTTGCAAAAAATACATAGGCCTATAAGTCCCAAATGCAAAAAATGGGAAATCCAAAACATGGATTTCAATTCTGGAAATTTCCACCAAACCATTTATCTTACGATAAAACCAAATTAACTTGCGCGTTCGCATTGATTTAAACGTTGATATCCACTATCCAGTATGCAAATTTGCATTTAAAAAATCCGTACACTTGGAATAAATTCCCGATGTTGATTAAAATGGAGTAAATTACAGTTATTTCACTAATTTTTAATTCAAAATCAATTAATTAAATAATTAAGGAATAGGCTACGTGTACTAGATATCATAGATTTATTCTTTATTAATGTAAGATTGTAAGTGTGAAATTTGATAACGGTGTGTGTTATTAATCGTTTACCCGAAGAGAAAAACAGAAAGCTGAGCGTCTAAACTCGTCTCCGCCCCAGCCTCAGCGACTCCTCTTGAGTAATCTTAATAATCCGCAATCACACTTACTAATCAGTTGCTAAGAAATAACAACCTGCTGTTAAAAAGAAGAAAATAGCTATACTAGCCTACATACTACATCAATTAAGTTTTCATACCCCATTGAAACAGCTTGGTAGACCAGAAATCCTCCTAGTGTGATGTTTGGCGAACCTTGGTCCCATTGTTGCCAGTTACTATTGAAACTCCATGGTCCAACGGTGCAGTGATACCTGAAACATTCATTGGGCATTACTAAACTTAGCATATAGATGCACAATAAAAATCAATCATTTCTTCAATTGAAAATAAATCAAAACAAGAGTTGTCTTTTGAAAAGAATTAATTACGGTATTAATTTCTCAGCTAATACTAGCCTACGTTAGGCTGCAGAAAAACTTTCTTGCTACTACATAATATCGAAAAGCTTGTGTACAATTTGGCGTAATTGCACGCAAAGCTTTCCGCAGGTCGCGCCACCGTACAGTACTGCTATGAATCATGAACATAGTCGGCCGTGACTGAATGCCGTGACTGGCCGTGGTTCCTTGGGCACAGCAGCATGGATCATCTAGACTCGGCTTGTACTAAGGTGGGGCTGCAAGTGTGAGAAAGTGGCAGTGCAATGCCCAATTAGCACAAGCCGTGAAGGTTTGGGAGGAATTGCTCCAAAAATATTACTTCCATTTGGGCTTACATTTAATGATAGTCTCACAACTCATGAATAGGTAGACTTTACCTAACCATAACTGATCAAATTAAAAGTGGTGGTCCGTACGATTTCTGATATTCTGAAGGTGGTCCGTATGTAACAAAAAGTTGAGAAACGCTGCCCTAACGGTGTACAGCATGTCTTAGCTCAGGACTTTCGAGTGTGTTGGCTGTAAGGTAAGACTTAGTATGATGCAGTCCAACCTGTGTGATCTCTATTGCTGTCCCTAGGTTAGCTGAAGGACCCGGGTTCGATCACCAGGCAGGACATATTGTTTTAGAATGACATGTTCCTTTATATTTGTTATAGGTGTTCCGTAACGTCCAGAACAGTTTTAAAAGTGGCGCCACTGGACAGCAAAATGGGGAACTGTTGAAACTTGCTGAGAGAAATGGGGACCGATCTGAAATAACTTCGATGAAACAACTCGAGGACGTGGTGATTCACATACTGGACGCTGCCGTGAACCTGAGCACGTTCCTGGATATCTACACTCCTGCGTGCCACGTGTTCCATGACCAGCTCTTTGAGGCCAAGTACGTTAGTGTCGCCCGCGAGGGGACTGTGGCCATCCAGCGATTCAATACTTATTGCTGAGCTGGTTGGCTTGTACTGTATTTATGCAAATGTAGGCCTCGGGTATACTTTACTTTTCCTACAGTGCAATAAAATCACATCTCAAATCAGCCCACAACAATAAAGTAAAAGAAAGATGGAAAGAGGAGTCAATGGATAAAAGCTGGGAGGCTTATGCTAACAAGAAGAGAAACTTAACATACAAAAGGAAGATAAAAACAGGAATGTTTCGCTTGGAGACGGGGCATGACCTGCTGGCAAAACATCTCCTGAGAGGGAGGCATGTCTCTACTGGGGGGCTAGACGCATGATGACTTTATAAAGTAGTTGCGGGCATAAGAAAACAACAACAACAAATTTAAAGTTCAAAAAGTGGTGTGCGGTTAATATGTGAAACCATTTTCACTGGTGTTTATAACATACCGTTTAAAGTTTAGTGGTCAAAGTAGGGGTGCGGCCATTACTCGAAGGCGACCTATAATCGAGTAAGTACGGTAGTCACTCGTTGATGACGTCGGCGTCGACAGGGTTTGTTCTCTGCCACTTGGATTCAAGTTCTGTGACTGAGTGTTAAATACCGGTACTGTACATTCTAGTTTATGACTTGAGGTGATCAGACTTGTCAGTTTGCTAGAATAAGTCAAAGTTTGATAAGAAATATCTCCTTTTGTTCAGCAAGAGTAGTAATATTGTACTTGGCAATTTTTTTTTAATTTGTGTATTTTATTTTCATTTGAAATTGGTATGAAATGGAAGGGTAGTGGCATTTTAAAGAAGACCATGGTGCATAGAACTGGTCTAGAATGTGGTTTTTGGTACCCAATCTCATGCTAGTTCTCACCACTTACCAGTAAATATAGACGATGTAATAGGCCTAGGGTTAGGAAGTGCCTTCCCAATAAGGGTTCAATAACCGGTAGTGTATCAAATTGTACAGTTTGATCAACACTACCATTTTGATAGTGTAAAAGTGGGCCTAATTAATTATATATAATATAATTTTTTTAAGTTTCTAGCCCATATAGCCTTACAAGATCTTCATATTCATATGTCCACAGTATTGTCAACTTCTACCAAAATACAGTCCCAGAGATGTATGCTAAACTGGAATGCCTGGGAAGTTCAGCAAACATGGAATCGCTTTACAATGATCTACATTACAAGTTGGACCTAGCTCGAGTCTTCATGCTAAAGATATTCCGGTACATTATCTCGTCCATTATCAACAGCGTCTTGGAGAAAACGTAAGTTAATCCACATGTGCATGATAGTAAGCTTGGGCCTTGCATTCCCAAAGTTGTTTGCTCCCTTTGTGCATAATAGTTAGAAGTAGGGCTGTGCGATTCTTCATTTTTTATTTCGAGTCAAGTCCGATTCCGAATAAAAAATTACTCAATTTTGATTCCGAGTCGAGTCCAATCCTGAATCTTAAGTAGGCCCTAGAAAAAGGACAAACTGCAGCTGGAGCTACAGGCTGGGAATGATAATGGAAACCAACGGAAGAACAAATTTTCAAGCACGTTTTTATCGGAAATTATATTTATATTTTCCTCGAAAAAGTGAAGAACGTAATTGTGAATACTCTCAAATCAATGATAAAATGAGTTTTCATAATAGGAAACACTTAATTCTTATCAGCAAATTAAGATTAAAGTAAACCCAATTTATTCATTAATTTATTTTTGTTGTACTGTTGGTGCTCCTGTGAGGAAGTCGGAAGACTTGCAGCGCTTTCTGTTGGCAGATTTTATAACTATAATGTGCCGGCAACGGCAGCTCAATCGATCACTAAACTACAACCGCAAATTGAGGACTCGATTTTGAGTCTCAAATACTCGACTCAAAATTTTGGGTAGGCCTAGTCGCACAGCCCTAGTTAGTGTGGCTCGTTGGTCTTGTGGTTAGCGTATCTGCTTCCAATGCAGAAGGTCCAGGGTTCGATTCCCGCCAAAGTCGGAAGTTTTTTAACTTCTGATTTGGACTTAAGTCCATCAGTTCTTGTCTTAGGAGTTTGTAAATGGTGACTTTGGAGCCGTCCTAGCAACGAAGCACATAATAAATTCAGAGTTGTTCTGAATCGGCCTTGTTGATTCTGGCGTTAAATCCGCGAGTGTTCGCACTGTCCATACCACTGATTGCTATATTTCCTATTAAAAATATCGATCTTTGGTTGGTTATCGCTCATTCGTCGATTGCGTCAGGCCTACAGGGTTATCTTGGTCGCTTTGATTTACTGTCCCACACTGAAAATCAGTTAGTAAAACCCCTATGTATTTTTTTCAGGGTAGCTTACAAAAAAACGATGCAGTGAGGAAAACGGTCAAAACGGGAAAACCAATAAAACGATGTAATATGCCTAAAATTGAGTAAAATAACAAAAAAATGAATTTTGAAAATTTTCAGTCTAATTCATTGCCTACTCAAAATATCTGGATAATAATTTTTCAAGTATTTATTACGACTTTCAAAAGACAGTTATATAATAATTGTTGTACTTAAAGAAAATAAAAAGCTTGTCTTAGTGAGGTAAAAAATAAAAATCAACAACGATGATAGACAAGTGTTGATTCATGCGCGGGTGTGATGGCGCGTAAGCTATGAGTGCGAGAGAGACAGCCGCGGGAATCGGTGGCACAAGAATCTACTCGTCGGGTCGAGACCTCACAGCTGACCATGCACGTGCTTGGTGAATGGATTGTCACGTTATCTGTTTTCTCGGTCGCTGCGCCCTATTGTCCGCGCTGTACTTGTGTTTAAAGAAGATTAAGTATTTTTCTGTTGATATCGATCAATGCTCCGTGCATGAAGATCACATTTCCCTGTATCTCTTCATTGACTCTGGGAAAGATACTTACTACGATTTTGAATCGTGCTTGCGACGAGAGAAAATTGCACGGGCGACTGAACTGCATCCTTGAAGTCCCTAGGGAATGGTCCGGGTCTCCAAGGTCGAGATCGTCTCAGCTTCAAATGTTTCAGTACACGGCTAGCTGGTAGGGGCAGCCGGCAGTGTTATACCCGAGAATAAGACACGGCAACTCAACTCATATAACACTCGCGCTACAGTTAAACAAGTGTTGTATTGACATCATCATTGATTAAAAACAATGATCTTGTAATTATTATTATCGCATTCGCGTAAGAAATACACGGCACTGCTGAGAGAGAATGTGTAGTGTCTGAGCTGGCAGGCCGGCCGGCCGAGAGAGGAAAGGAGAGGAGTGAGTGAGAGCGCGAGTGGGAGGGGAGGGGTAACTGGTCTCGTAGGCGGCAGCTGCCGGCGGGCGGAGAGGGGAAGTGAACCAGCTTACAAAAGATCGCACTCGGTGCCCATGACATATTGTCTGGCAGGAAATAGTGCTCCGTCCGTCGGTTGGTGTTCATCAAAGGCGAAAACGATACATTAGGGTAAATTTAACATTGAGAAACACAACATTTTGAACGATACAGCGAGGAAAACGATCGATTGAGGAACAGTGGATGCGGGAATTTTTAACATTGTGTAAATGGGACTTTTGCAAAAACTTTTCAAATATAGCAATCATGGCGGGAAAACGGACGATCCGGGAATGATCCATAGCGGTTTGACTGTATATAACTGAGTGGGTAGACTCTAAATACAATTTTATTAATTTTTTTATTTTTTTAGAAGCCTATGATATGCCATTTCCTGCTTAACTGGCAGGGCTGGCTTGGGTGTTTAACCCAATTCTTCCCATATCTTCCCAGCTCTCTCATTTTGCCTGTAGGTTGCCTACTGTACTAGTCTACTTCCCATATTCAACCAGGCCTCTCTTCCGGCATGTTCCCAAACCATCTCAACCGTGTAGTACTTGCCCTCATGTCACAGTACTTGCCATCGTCACTATCTAACTCTGTGCAGCCAGCATCTCTTTAAGCCAAGGTCAGGGGTTTTCTCTTCTTGTCTCACCCTCTGTGCTCCTCTCCTTAAGAGTCTCATTGTTGGTGTCTGTATTTTGCTCTCTTTTCTATCGCTCATAGTCCTGGTTTCTGCAGCATAGTACCCTTGTACCCTGGTGTCATCCTTCTCCGCATGAGTATCTCCCTGTCGCAAGACCTTCCTGGTAAAATCTGCTAGCCTTCTGGTATGGATTCTATTCTGTAGTTGATCTCTTTGCATTTAGTTAAGCATACCTGTTAGTACTATAATGACAGTCCTTCCAACAAAAGAATGCAGATAGCTCAAAATTGTTTACCAAACATAACAACTTTGTCAACTCTATTCACGCTAGCTCAGCCTGGATCTTGCACACGGAGGAACTCTGATCTAGCACAGATAATTTTTGCTTGTGTTGGTAAAAGATATTTCTCTTTCATACACAAAGGCGACATTCCTTTTATAGCGCATTCATATTACCCCCACCACTACAAAGCAACTGCATTCTTTTGTTGGAGCTAGTATACTAGTTTGCTTCCTAAGTAGCTGAAACTCTCCACTATCTCCACTTGATACTTTCCTTCTGTGTCCTCCCGGCAGTGACGACCTGGCTCTTGATTACGCTGGTTTTCATGCCGGCTTCTTCACAGGTCTCTAGTATGTACAATATATCTGGAGAATCTCCTAATATACTGACCATGACACTGTATCATGTGCAAACCGCACGACTTCCACGTACTCCGTGTGTACTGATGTAATGGTGCGACCGTGCCCTGTGTTCTGTACAGATCCACCCTATCCGAGGCTGAAATGAAGGAGTTGATGGAAGATTACGTCTACACGCTGACGAGCTGCATCTCTGAGAAGGCGTTCATGCGAGACTACCACATGTACCACCCTGTGGATCAGGACCTGGACGTCCTGTCTCAGCTCTGTCCTGAGATGTATCCTTTCTTTGTATAGCACTGTGAGCACAAGGTACAAGGCCTGCACATCACAACACAGACTTTGGTGTGGCCGTTTTTAAACCAAAAGAACAAAAATTATTTTTTTGTACTCAGTAAAA
>JAMZAV010011115.1:0-18558 GCA_024449915.1 Sweltsa coloradensis | reverse complement strand
CCAAAAATTAAAAAAACCCAAAATAACAAAAACTCAAATTTTACAAAATGCAACTGACAATCTGACTTTCTTACAAAATCAAAAAAACGATAACTAGCAAATGCAAAAAATGAAACGTAAAAATAAAAAAAACTTACAATTTTGAAAATGATTTTAAAAAAAGCAAACGAAAATGTTTTTGAAAACTGAAAATATTACAATATAAAACTGAAGAAAACTAGCAAATTAACAAAATAAAAACTGTAAAAACTGTGAAAATGAAAATTGACAAAATGACAAACTTAAAATATGAAAAGACAAAATAACAACCTGACAAAATGAAAAGGGGAAATCTACATTTTTTACAAAATCAAAGTGCCGAAAACTAGCAAATGACAAAATGAAACTGTGAAAATGAAAAACTGACAATTTGAAAAGACTTAAACAAGCAAACTGACAAAATTTTATTGACCAAAAACTGACAAAATTACAATATAAACTGCGAAAACTAGCAAAATAACAAAATGAATTTTTTTAAACTGTGAAAATGAAAATCTGACAAAATGACAAACTTACATAAGAAAATGCCCCCCTAAAATTTTCAACTGGACAAAACCCCAATTTGACAATCGACATTCTTACAATAAAAAATGACGAAAAAAACTAGCAAATTAAAAAAATGAAACTGTGTAAAAAAAAAACTGACAATTTGAAAATGACTAAAAAAAGCAAACGAAAAAAATTTTTATTGACAAACTGAAATTTTACAATATCAAAATAACAAAAAAACCTAGCAAATTAACAAAATAAAAAACTGTCTGACCGTGAAAATGAAAATCTGACAAAATGACAAACAAAATAGGAAAATGATTTTAAAACAAAAACCCGACAAAAATGCAATTAACAATCTGACTTTCTTACAAAACAAACTGACGAAAACTTGAAAAAATTGACAAAAATGAAACAGTGAAAATGAAAAATTTACAATTTGAAAATGACTAAAACAAGAAAAAATGACAAAAGTTTTTGAAAACTGACAATATGCAATTCAAAGTGACGAAAACTAGAAAAAAATAACAAAATGAAACTTTGAAACTGTGAAAATGTAAATCTGACAAAATGACAAACTTTAATATTGAAAATAACTTAAACAAAACAACCTGACAAAATGCAATTGACAATTGACATTTTTTACAAAATCAAACAACGAAAAACTAGCAAAGGACAAAATGAAACTGGGGAAAATAAAAAAATTAAAATTTGAAAATGACTTAAACAAGCAAACTGAAAAAAAATCAATTAACAATCTGACATTCTTAAAAAATCAAACTAACGAAAACAGCCAAATTGACAAATATGAAAACTGTGGGGGGAAAATGACAAAACTTACAATTGAAAATGTTACCTAAAAAACAAGCAAACGGACAATATTGTTATTGACCCAAATGACAATATATTACAATATCAAACTGACGAAAACCTAGGCAAATTATCAAAAGGAAACTGTCTAACCGTGGGATTGTGGTGAAAATGAAAATCTGACAAAATGACAAACTTACAATATGGAGGAAATGAAATAATTATAAAACTAACAACCTGACAAACAATGCAATTAACAATCTGACATTCTTCAAAATCAAACTGACGAAAAACTTGCATTTTAATTGCACAATTAAACTGTGTGAAATGAAAAACTTACAATTTAGAAATTGGAAAATGAGCTAAAACAAGCAAACTGACAAAATGTTATTGACAAACTAGACAATATATTTGCAATATCAAAATGACCGAAAACCTAGCAAATTAACAAAATGAACTTTTGAAAATCTGTGGAAAATGAAAATCTGGGACAAATGACAAACTTACATAATGCAAATGACTAAAACTAACAACCTGACAAAATCGCAATTAACAATCGGAACATTCTTACAAAAAACAAACTACCGAAAAAAATCGCAATTTGACAAACGAAACTCGTGAAAATGTGATACTTACAATTTGGAAAATGACCCTTAAAAAAAGCAAAACTGACAAAAATGTTATGGACAAATGCCAAATACAATATCAAAAGTGACGAAACTAGCAAAAATAAACAAAATGAAACTTTGAACCACTGTGAAAATGAAAATGCTGGACAAAATGCCAAACTAATAATCTGAAAATAACTAAAACTAACAACCTGGACAAAAATGCAATTGCAATCTGACATTCTTACCTAATCAAACTAACTGAAAAACTAGCAAATTGACAAAATGAAACTGTGAAAATGGAAAAACTTACAATTTGAAAGTGACTTATTTTTTAACAAGCAAAAACTGAACAAAATGTTATTGACAACTGCCAAATATACAATATCAAAAAATGATGAAAACTAGCCAAATTAACAAAATGAACTTTGAAACTCGTGAAAATTGAAAAATCTGACAAAAACTGACAAACATACCTAATGCAATATGACTAAAACTAACACACCTGACAAACTGCAATTGACAAAGGACATTCTTAACAAAAATCAAACTAACAATAAACTAGCAAATTGACAAATGAAAACTGGAAAAAAAAGAAAAACTACCAATTTGAAAATGACTCTTTCCTCTTAAAACAAGCAAATGACAAAATGTTATTGGACACACTGGACAATATGTACAATATAAAAATGACTGAAAACTAGCAATTAACCAAAATGAAACTGCAAACTAAAAAAAATGAAAAATTCTGACAAAAATGACACCTAACAATATGGAAATGACTAAAAACTAGGCCACCTGACAAAAAATGCAATTTAACCAATTTTCTGACATTTCTTACCAAAAACACAAACTAACAAAAAACTAGAAAATTTGACCCAAAATGAAAATGTGAAAATGAAATACTTCAAATTTGAAAATGACTAAAAAAGCAAAACTGACTGAAGTTAGTGACAAATCTGACAATATTACAAGTATCAAAGTGACGAAAACCTAGCCAAAATAAACAAAATGAAAACTTTGAAACTGGTGAAAAATGAAAAATCTGACAAAATGACAAAACTTAAATAATGAAAATGACCTAAAACAACAACATGACAAAATGCAATTAAACAATCTGGACATTCTTACAAAATCAAACTAACGAAAACTAGCAATTGACAAAATGAAACTGGTGTGAAAATGACAAAAATTACAATTTGGAAAATGACTAAAACAAGCAAAACTGACAAAATGTTATTGATCAAACTGACAAATTATTACAATATCAAACTGACGGAAAACCCTAGCAGCAAAATTATCAAAATGAAACGTCTTACCCGTGAAAATGAAAAATATGACCCAAAATGACAAAACTTTACAATATGGAAATGAATAAACACTAACAACCTGACAAAATGCAATTAACATCTGACAGTCTTACCAAAATCAAACTGACGGAAAAAACTTGCAAATTGACCAAAAATGTGAAAACCTGTGAAATGAAAAAACTTACAATGTGAAAATGACTATAACAAGCAAACTGACAAAATGTTATTGACCAAATGACCAAATTACAATATCAACTGACGAAAACTAGCCAAAATTAAATAACAAAAAGTACTTTGAAAACTGTGGAAAAATTGGAAAATATGACAAAATGCACAAACTTACATAAGGCAAATGACATAAAACTAACAAAACATGCCAAAATGGCAATTGAAATCGGACATTCTTACAAATAACAACACCTAACAAAAACTAGCAAATTGACAAAATGAAAACTGTGGGGGGAAAATGGAAATACTTACAATTTGAAAATGACTAAAAACAAGCAAACTGACAAAAATGTTATTGACCACAAACTGACAATATTACAATATTCAAAGTGACGAAAACAAGCAACAAGTTTATATACAAAATGAAAACTTTGAAAACGTGAAAATGAAAATCTGACAAAATGACAATTTACTTAATAATGAAAATAACTAAAACGAACAACCTGACAAAATGCATTGACAATCTGACTATTATTACCTAATCAAAAACTAACCCTGAAAACTAGACCAAATTGACAAAAATGAAACTGTGAAAATGAAAAAAACTTACAATTGAAAATGACTTCTTACTAATAACAAGCAAATACTGACAAAATTGTTATTGACCAAAACTGACAATATTACAATATAAAAAACTGATGAAAACTAGCAAATTAACAAAATGAACTTTGAAACGTGAAAAAGGAAATAATCTGACAACAATGACACATTCTTACATAAGCAAATGACCCTAAAACTAAAACCTGGCAAAATGGCAATTGACAATTGACATTCTACAAAATCAAACTAACAAAAACTAGCCAAATTGGACAAAATGAAAACTGTGGAAAAAAGAAAAAACTTACAATTTTGAAAATTGACTAAAAACAAGCAAAATGGCAAAATGTTATTGACAAACTGACAATATTACAATTATAAAAACTGACGAAACTCTTGCAAAATTAACAAAATGAAATGGTCAAGCTAAAAAAAATAAAAATCTGACAAAGTGACAAAAACGTTACAATATGAAAATGATTAAAACTAACAACCTGACAAAAAATGCAATTGACAATCTGACATTCTTACAAAAAAACAAACTAACAAAAACTAGCATAAATTGACAAAATGAAAATGTGGGAAAAGAAATACTTCATTTGAAAATGACTAAAACAAGCAAAACTGGACAGAATGTTATTGACAACAAAAACTGACATATACAATATCAAGTGACGAAAAACTAGGCAAAATAACAAAAATGAAAACTGTGAAAACTGTGAAAATGAAAAATCTGACAAAATGACAAACTGAAATAATGAAAATGACCTCTCTCTAAAACTAACAACCTTACAAAATGCAAATTGACAATCTGACATTTTCTTCAAAATCAAACTAACGAAAACTAGCAAATTGACAACAATAAAACTGTGGTGAAATGAAAAACTCCGCAATTTGAAAATGACCGAAAACAGCAAAACTGACAAAAATCTAATGTACACAATATGACCATCTCTTACAAAATCAAAAAAACTAAATTAAAACTAGCAAATTGACAAAATGAAACTGTGGAAAATGAAAAACTTACCAATTTGAAAATGACTAAAACAAGCAAACTGACAAAATGTTATTGACAACTGACAATATTACAATATCAAACTGACGAAACACCCTAGCAAATTTATCAAAATGAAAAAAACTTGTCTAACCGTGGAAAATGAAAAATCTGCCAAAATGACAAACTTTACAATATGGAAATGAAATAAAAAACGTAACAAACCTTACAAAATGCAATTAACAATCGACATTCTTACAAAATCAAAACTGACGGAAAACTTGCCAAAATTGGACAAAATTGAAACTGTGAAATTGAAAAACTTACAATTTGAGAAAATAGAGACTAAAACAAGCAAACTGACAAAAGTTATTTGACAAACTGACAATATACAATATCAAACTGACTCGAAAACTAGCAAATTAACAAAATGAACTTTGAACACTGTTGAAAAATGAAAATCTGACAAAATGACCAAACTTACATAATGCACAAAATGACTTAAAAACTAAACAACCTGACAAAATGCAATGACAAATCGGACTCTTACAAAAACAAACTAACACAACTAGCAAATTGACAAAAATGAAACTGTGAAAAATGAAATACTTACAATTTGGAAAATGACTAAAACAAGCAAAAACTGACACAATTGTATTGACCAAACTGACAATATTACAATATCAAAGTGACCGGAAAAACTAGCAAAATAAACAAAATGAAACTTTGAAAACTGTGAAAAATGAAAAATCTGACCATAATGACAAACTACATAATGAAAAAAAAAAATCACATAAAAATAACAACCTGACAAAAGGGCATAATTGACAATCGACATTTTCTTTCAAAATCAACTAACGAAAACTAGCAAAATTGACAAAAGGAAAACTTGTGAAACATGTAAAACTTACAATTTGAAAAGACCTAAAACAAGCAAACTGACAAAATGTTATTGGACAAAGTGACAATATTACAATATCAAACTGACGAAGGAAAAATTCAAAAAGTTAAAACAAAATGGAACTTTAAAACTGGTTGAAAATGAAAATCTGACAAAATCGACAACTTACATAATGCAAATGACCTAAATAAAACTAACAACTGGACAAATATGCAATGACAATCGGACATTCTTACAAAAACAAACTAAACGAAAAACTAGCCCAATTTGACCAAAACGAAACTGTGAAAATGTCAATACTTACAATTGGAAACTGAAAATGACCTCTGTCCTTAAACAAGCAAACTGACAACAGTTATTTGACAAAACTGACAATATTTATTACAATATCAAAGCGACGAAAACTAGCAAAAATAACAAATGAAACTGGAAACTGTGAAAATGAAAATCTGACAAAATGACAAACTTACATAAGAAAATAACCTATAAACTAACAACTGACAAAAATGCAATTGACAATCTGACATTTCTTACCTAATCAAACTAACGAAAACTAGCAAAATTGACAAAATATGCATGAAACTGTGGAAAATGAAAAACTTACAATTTGGAAAATGACTCCTACCTCTTCTAAAACAAGCAAAACTGACAAAATTGGGTTTTATTTGACAAACTGACAATATTACAATATGCAAACTGATGAAAAACTAGCAAATTAACAAAATTGAACTTTTGAAAACTGTGAAAATGAAATCTGACAAAATGACAAAAACTTACATAATGCCAAAGACTAAAAAACTAACAACATGAAAAAATGCAATTGACCCTAATCTGACATTCTTACATAATTCAAACTAACAAAAACTAGCAAAATTGACAAAAGAAATGGAAAAATGAAAAACCTTACCATTTGAAAATGTTACCTCTACCTTTCTAAAACAAGCGACAAAACTGACAAAATCTAATTAACAATTGCATTCTTACAAAATCAAACTAACGAAAACTAGGCAAAATTGACAAAATGAACTGTGGAAAATGAAAAACTTACAATTTTGAAAATGACTATAAAACAAGCAAACTGACAAAAGGTTATTGACAAACTGACAATATTACAATAAAAAACTGACCGAAAACTAGCAAATTAACTCTCAAAATGAAACTGTCAAACCTAAAAAAAATGAAAAATCTGACCAAAAGGACAAAACTAACAATATGGGGAAAATGACTAATACTAACAACAACCTGAACAAAATGCAAAATTAACAATTGACAGTCTTACAAAATCAAACTGACGGAAAACTTGCAAAATTGACAAAATGAAACTGTGAAAAATGGAAAAACTTACAATTTTGAAAATGACGAAAACAAAGGCAAACTGACAAAATGTTATTGACAAAAACTGACCAATATACAAATATAAAACTGACCGAAAACTTGCAATTAACAAAAATGAAACTGTCAGCTAAAAAAATAAAAAATCTTGACAAAAATGACAAACTTACATAATGAAAATTGTATTAAAACTAAAACTGACAAAATTGCAATTGACAATCGGACATTCTACAAAAACAAAACTAACAAAAGACTAGCAAATTGACAAAAATGAAAATGTGAAAATGAAATCCTTCAAATTGGAAACTGACTCTTCTCCTTTGAAAACAAGCAACTACAGACCCACACCCACTCGCTTAACTTGGACACCAACTGAAAAAACAAAAAACCCCCCCAAAATTTATTTACAATATCAAAGTCCCACCACAGCACCACCCCCCCAGATATGCAAAATAACAAAATGAAACTTGTGATGAAACTGTTTGAAAATGAAAATCTGACAAAATGACAAACTTTAAATAATGAAAATGACTAAAAACTAAACAACCTGACAAAAGGCAATTGACATCTTGACAGGTCTTACAAAATCAAACTAACGAAAACTAAGCAAAAATGACAAAATAAAACTGTTGAAAATGAAAAACTTACAATTTGGAAAATGACCCTGTCCGTAAAACAAGCAAACTGGACAAAATCTGAATTAACCAATCTGACATGTCTTACAAAATCAAACCCCCCCACTAACGAAAACTAGCCAAATTGACAAAATTGGAAACTGTGGGGAAAATGAAAAACTTCAATTTGGAAAAATGACTTCTTTCTAAAAACAAGCAAAACTGACAAATGGTTATTGACAAACTGACAATATTACAATATCAAACTGACGAAAACCTAGCATTAGCAAGCATTCTGAAAGTCATTCAATCAAGGATGGTGTCTTGCAGTTGTTGGGCCGTGTGGCTGGGTGTTGAGGGTTTTTACTTTTTTGTTAACTGTTGGGGCTTACATTTTGTTTTTCTACAAATGAAATTTTCTAATGCACATTTGTAATGACAGAAAAAATTCAAGTTTATCGTTTCAGTTGTTAAGAGTGTACGTGCGTTGTGCTCTGGAACGACATTTTACATTTTCTGCGTTAAGGTTGAGTGGATTGCCATATATTACCTAAGCACTCCTCTTGTGTCAATATCAAAGTGAACGGACGGCACCCATAAAATTAACAAATAAGTGTTCCTTTCATAGATTCGTGTTTTGACCCTGTTACTTTGTCGGTTTTTTTTTTTTTTTTTTTTTGACATCCAAAAACAATCCAGGGTCCTAATTCACCTTTAAATAATTTTTTTTTCCGATGTATGTAACTCTGGACTACCAGAACACCAAAGTCTCAACCATAAATTCATGAATGTGAAATGAACCTGCCGGACTTTGAAAACTTTCGACCGTGTTGCTTTCTACGGAAGACCTGGCTTAGTGACACTACACCGAATGTGAAATCCCGCCTCAGGCAAGTCATTTACGCTCTTCAGACGTGATCGTGCTACCGTGGTAGTGGAGTGATGATTGGACGTGAACAAGTTATCTTGGCTGCTAAACGAAGAGAAAAGGACCTTGAGACGAACTGTGAAATAGTGGTGGGTTGAGCTACTCATACCAAATAATAAAATATTAATCGGTTGTTACTACGTACCACCTAGTGCGTAACCACGTTGATCTTGAGCAAAGTTTTAGAATCCGTGCTAAAGGCTCATCCTAGGGCGCCTATAATACTGGTTGGTGATTTCACATTTGCCATATCAAGTGGTCCATCCACAAACTGGTAATGGAAAACTGATGGTTGTGACCAGTGTTTATCCAGCATTTTATTGATGGTCTTGGTCTAAATCAGTTACAAATGGTAACACAAGAAAACATTCAAAATCTTGACCGCTCTATCATCTCTCGATAAAATGACAGTCTCTACGGGCAGAAATTTGATCTCTTCGATCACCTAATCTTTGGACCTGTCATTCTGCCACTATCTAACCTAGAAGACCTTCGGTCCAATGATATCCTCGAGATGTGCCGTTGTGGATAGGACCTGTGTGGGTGGAGTAAGGCAGCTTCTTGCACTTCTTCCGTGGAACCAATTGGAAGATATGCGATGTTGTGATGTAGTTCATATGTTTACGAGTGGACTTCAAATGTATTTATTCAAGACCACGTTCCACACAAAGGCAGCCCAAAAGTCGGCGGTTTCCTCATGGTTCAGCGTGAAACGCTAACGGCGCTCAAGAACAAAAACAGGGCATGGCTACAAGGGAAGCAATTTCCTAGCCCACATTCACGTCATATGTTCAGCATTTGTCGGAGAACTTTGCTAAACAACGTCTCAGGAATGGACTATAAGGATTATATTGATCGTGTATGACCTATGATGCAAGAAACTAATCCTAAAAGGTTGGGACTATTATTAATTCTAGTTCGCCAATACTGAAAGATTCCCCCTGAAGTGTCATTTAACAATGTATTTGCTTCTAAATTAGAGAGATCGTACGAGCTTTTTAATCAATATTTCTATGGCCAATTTCACTGGTCCTTCTGACCCAGCTGTGCCATTAACATACGGTCATTAATGTCTACTCTCACAGATATTAATAAAGATCTACTAAACTTCTGAGGTAAGAGAATTATAAATAACTTCAATCTAGTCAGTGGGACTGGCCCAGTGGTATTGGACGCTAATCTTAAAATTGTTCCTCTGTTTTGTCTCAACCTTTGGCTGTCATTATTAAACAAGATTTTTATGACAGGTAATTTTCCATCTGCTCTGGAAACAGGCAAATGTCAACCATTGTTTAAAGCAGGAGACAAAACATCTGTGGAAATGCTATAGACCATTACAAATTTCTTCCGATTATGTATGCCATTGTGAAGAATTGTCCATCATGTCTCTTGGCCACACTCTTCCACTTCTTTCGCCCCTGAACAACAGGGAATTTCTCCCTAAACTGTTCATGTCTCACCAATCTGCAGTCCTCCAACATCATGCACACTAATGCCCTGGAAAACCGATCCCAGCTGGGGACGTTGCCTACATTGATATTGCAAAGGCATTTGATTCTGTGTAAGCCACAAACACCTTCTTTACAAGATCAAAGAGCGTTTTGGTGTGAGTGGTAATTTCCTTAAGCTCATTGAGAATTTTCTTACAGATCGAAAGCAACGTGTAATTATTGCCGGTTCATCTTCCTCTTGGTTACCAGTGCTATCTGGTGTCCCTCAAGGCAGTGTATTGGGCCCTCTCCTTTTCGTGTTGTTTGTAGACGATCTTGTAGACAGACTTAAACCGTTTTGCTTGTGATTTTCTGTTGTACGCTGACGATTGTAAAATTTTTAAAATTGTGTCGAAATTATGTGATGCAATCGTTCTTCAAGATGCATTAACAGCGTTTTCTCAATGGTGTTTGGATTGGCTTCTCCGTCCTAATCCTGATAAGTGCTCATTGTTGACAATTTCACTGCGGAAATTACCATTAGTTTCTAATTATAATTTGTCGGGCAAGTCATTCAGCGAGTTACTAAAATGAAAGATCTTGGTGTCATCATAGATTCAAAATTCCTTTTCATTGAGCACATTTCCAAAATAACTTCAAAAGCCATGTCCCTTTTGGGTTTATATATAGGTTACTGATATTCGTGACCCAACTGCTCTAAAAATCATATTTCACGGGCTGTGTTTTACCTGTGATTGAGTACTGTACTCCAATTTGGGCATTATCAGCTGATACCAACATTAAAAAATTAGATAGAGTACTTTCATTTTTCTGTGCAATTGTACGTCATCGTGTCCCAGCTTTTAATGCCTGGTCTCGTCAACAAATTATGAGTGAACTTTTCATGACAGATCTAGCCACTCGAAGAAAACGCTATGACATGTCCTTCTTGCACCGTATCATCAATGGCATTTTCCGGTCCACCAGTCTTGTCTCCATGTTTCCACTTCATGTTCCATCCCGCTTTACTAGGCTTACGCACCTTTTCCATGTAACTAGACCTAGACTTTCTATTACCCGTAGATCAATCACCTTTCGTTTACCTTCCTTTTATAATAATTTACCTAATTTACAAAGTTCGATATATTCTCTGATTTTAATACTTTCAAAAAATCAATCCGTGATTGGACTGCAGTTGATGGTCATTAGCATTTCCCCCTCTATTCTTTCAAACATTTTTTTTTACTCTTATGTTTGTTGCACTTATAATTTTGATATATTTGTTTATGTTAATTAATATTTTTAATTGTTTGTTAATTTGTAGGTTTATTAATTGTAATTTTAATTTTTACTTATTTATATATTTTTTAGATTGTCTATGTAAAATGGTACTTGTGCTGTACTAGACTCTTATATAATAAATAAATAAATAAATAAATAAAATGAAACTGTCTAACCGTGAAAATGAAAATCTGATAAAATGACAAACTTACAATATGGAAATGAATAAAACTAACAACCTGACAAAATGCAATTATTTTTAAAAAAAAATAAAAAAACAAAATTAAAAAAAAAAAAAAATCAAAAACTTAAAAAAAAAAAAATGACAAAAAAAACAAAACAAAAAATGAAAAAAAATACAAACTGCTTTTTACAATTAATTTTAAAAATAAAATAAAAAAATGAAATTTTAAAAAAAAAATTGAAAATGAAAAAGAAATTAAAAGGGAAAAAACAACAACTAAAAAAAATTAAAACTTTTTCCAAAATCAAACTAACGAAAAATAGAAAATTAAAAAAAAAAAAACTGTAAAAAAAAAAAAATTCTTAAAATTTAAAAGACTAAAAAAGAAAACTGAAAAAATGATTAAAATTGACAAAACAAATAAAATGAGAAAAAAAAAAAATTAAAAAAATGAAAATGAACCCCTTAAAATGAAAATCTAAAAAAATGAAAATAAAAGGAAAAAATTTAAAAAAAAAAAAAAAAAATTAAAAAATTAACTTAAAATAAAAAACAAAAATTAAATGACAAAAAAACAAATTGAAAAATTAAAATTGAAAATGACAAAACAACAAACTGAAAAAGATTACAAAAAAAATTAAAATAAACGGGAAAAAATTCAAAATAAAAATGACTTTAAACTAAAATGAAAATTTTAAAAAAACCAAACCAAATCAAATACAAAAAAAAAAATAAAAAAAATTTAAAAAAAAACCCCTTTAAAAAAAAAAAAAATTTAAAAAAAGTGAAAACAAAAAAAAAAAAAAAAAAAATTTCAATTTAAAAAAAACTAAAAAAACAAATACAAAATTTTTTTGAAAAAAAAAACCCCCCATTTCCCCCCCCCACAAAAAAAAAAAAACAAAAAAAAAAAAACTTGAAAAAAAAATTGAAAATGACAAACAAAATGAAAATTAAAAAAAACTGACAAAATCAATTAAATTGCATTTTTTAAAAAATAAAAAAAGAAATTGACAAAAAAAAAAAAAAAACTTAAATTTAAAAATGATAAAACAACAAAAAAAAAATTGAAAAAAAAAAAATTTTAACAAAAAACTGAGAAAATAAAATTAAAAAATGAAATTTTTAAAGGGAAAAAAAAAAAAAAAAATTAACATTGAAAAGACAAAACAAAACCCTAAAAAATGCAATTGACAAGGAATTTTAAAAAAAACTAACAAAAAATGCAAAAAAAACGAAATGAAAAAAAATTAAATTTTTTTAAAACCTAAAAACAAGAAACTAAAAAAAATTTTATTGAAAATGACAATATTACAATATAAAGGAAAAACTAAAAAATAACAAAAAAAAAATTAAAAAAAAAATAAAAAAAAAAAAAAACCAAAAAAAATAACAAAAAATTAAAAAACCTAAAAAATGAATTTGACAACACATTTTTCCCAATAAATTAACGAAAATACAAATTGACAAAATGAAATTTAAATAAAAAATTAAAAAATTTTAAAAAAAAAAAAATTTTTTAAAAATGAAAATGAAAATAAAATTAAAAAAACTAAATTTTTAACAAAAAAAAAATGAAATTGGGAAAAAATTTTAAAAAATGACAAAAAAAAATTAAAAATTACAAAAAAACAATTTTACAAAAAATTACAACCCCTTTTACAAAATAAACTAAAAAAACTAAAAATTTGCAAATAAACGGGAAAATGAAAAAAAAATTTGAAAAATCAAAAAAAGAAAATCAAAATCAATAACAAATTGCATTTTACAAATAAACTGGAAAATAAATTAAAAAATGAAAATGAAAAAAAAAACCAATTTAAAAAATGTTTAAAAAAAAAAAAAAAATTTTATTGACAAACTAAAATTTAAAAAAATTTAAAACTAAAAAAAAGAAAATTAACAAAAAAATTTAAAAAAAAAAAAAAAAACCAAAAAATAAAAAAATTAAAAAGGAAATCTTACAAAACCTACAAAATGCAATTAAAACGAACTTAAAAATAAACTAAAAATTAAATTGAAAAAAAAAAAAATGTTTGAAAATAAAAAAATTACAATTTAAAAACAAAAAAAAACAAAAATTTATTGAAAATGAAATTTTAAAATAAAATACAAAAAATCAAATTAAAAAAATAAAAAACCAATAAAAAAAAAAACATTTTAAAAATCAAAAAAAAATTGAAAAAAATTAAAAAAACCCCAAAAAATGAATTACAATGGAATTTTAAAAAACAAACTAAAAAAAAAAGAAAATTCAAAATAAAATAAAAATAAAAATTTTCCAATTAAAATGACTTTAAAACGAAAAAAAAAAAATTTTTTGACAAAAAAAATTTTAAATTTAAAACAAAACTACAAAAAAAACAAAAAAATTTTAAAAAACCTTTAAAAAAAAAATTTGACAAAAATGAAAATTTAAAAAATGAAAAAAAAACTAAAACAAAAAATCCCAATTAAAATCCCTTTTAAAATTTTAAAAAAAAAAAAAGAAAATAAAAAAAAAAAAATAAAGGAAAAAAAAAATTTTAAATTTGAAAAATAAAAAAAAAGGAAAAAAAAAAAATTTAAAAATTTTTACAAAATAAAAACAACGAAAACTACAAATACAAAATGAAACTGTAAAATAAAAAATAAATTGAAAAATGACAAAAAAAGCAAACGACAAAGTTTTTAAAAACGACAATATTAAAAATCAATGACGAAAACTGCAAATTAAAAAAAACTGAAAATTTGAAAAAAAATTACAAAATTAAAATACAAAAAAAAAGACAAAAAATAAAAAATTTTAAAAAAATTGGGAAACCAAAAAAAATTTACTTTTTAAAAATAAACTGAAAAAAAAAAAAAACAAATAAAAATTTAAATTTGGGGAAAAAAAAACTGAAAAAAGAAAAACTTACAAAAAAATAACAAAAACAAACAATGACAAAAAATTGGAAATTTGAATTTTTTCCAATAAATAACAAAAACAGCAAAACCTTTTTAAATGAAAAAATGAAAATTAAATTTAAAAAATCAAAAAACAAAAAAAAATTTTAAAAATGAAATTTTAAAATACAAATGACAAAAAATAGAAAAAAAAAAATTTAAAAGGGGAAAAAATAAAAATCTACAAAATAAAAAACTTACAAAACAATGACAAAAAACAAAAAACCTAAAAAAGCAATTACAATCTGAATTCTTAAAAAAACAAAAAACCAAAAAAAAAAAATAAAGGAAAAAAAAAAACTTACAATTTGAAAAACAAAAAAAACTGCAAAAGTTATTGACAATGAAATTTTTTAACAATAAAAAAATTTTTTTCAAAAAACTTCAAAAAAAAAAAAAACTAAAAAAATAAAAATCAAAAAATACAAATTTAAAAATTGAAAATGAAAAACTTTTTTAAAAACCTAAAAAAAAAGAAAAAACAATTAACAACTAAAAATTTAAAAAATCAAATAAAAAAAACTAAAAAATTTGAAAAAAAATTTGGGAAAATAAAAAACCCCTTTTTTGAAAATAAAAAAAAACCAAATAAAAATTTTTATTGACAAAACTGACAAATTAAAAAAAAACTGACGAAAAACCCCAGAAATTACAAAAAAAATGAAAAAAAAAAAAGACAAAAAACAAATTTTAAAAGGGAATGAAAAAATAACAATCTACAAAATAATTAAAATTAAAATTTTAAAAAAAAAAAAAATTTGAAATGAAAAAAGGGGAAAAAAATAAAAATTTAAAATTTGAAAAGACAAACAAAAATGAAAAATTTTTGCAAACAAAAATTTTTAAAATAAAAAAACAAACTAAAAAAAACTAAAAAATTGACAAAAAAAAATAAAAAATTAAATTTAAAATACTTAAAAAAAAAAACTAAAAAATGATGACAAACAACAAAAAAAATTTTTTAAATGACAAAATACAAAAAACAAAATGAAAAAAAAAAAATTACCCAAAATGAAACTTACAAAGAAAATCATAAAAAAAAAAACCAAAAATCAATTAAAATCTGACTTTTTTCAAAAAAACTAACAAAAAAATTGCAAAAAAACTGTAAAAAAGAAAAACAAAAAAAAAAAAAGCAAACTGACAAAATGTTTTTGCAAATGCAATAAAAATATAAAACGACGAAAACTAAAAAATTAACAAAAAAATTTAAATTGAAAAAAAAAGAAAAATGAAAAATTAAATTTGAAAATGACAAAACAACAAATGACAAAATTAGAAAATAAAAATTTTAAAAAAAAAAAATGAAAATAAAAAAAAAATTTAATTGGAAAATAAAAAACTGACAAAAAAATTCAAAAAAAAAAAACCCCCCAAAACTGCAAAAAAATGAAAACTGAAAAATAAAAAACAAAATGAAATGACAAAAAAAAAAACGGAAAATTTTAAAAACTAAATTTAAATTTAAAAAAAACAAAAAATACAAATTATTAAAACTGAAAATTTAAAATTAAATGTAAAACTCAAATTAACAAAAAAAATTTTAAAACTTGAAAAGAAAATCTACAAAAAAAACAAACAAACAAATTTAAAAAAAACCTGAAAAAAAAACCAAAATTTAAAAATAAAAACAAAAAAAAAAATTTTTTTAAAAATTTTAAAAAAAAAAAAAGGAAAATAAAAAAAAATTAAATTTAAAAATAAAAAAAAATGACAAATTAAATTTAAAATTACATTTTTAAAAAATTCAAAATAAGAAACTAAAAACAAAAAAATTTGGAAAAAAAAAAATTACAATTTGAAAAAAAAACAAAAAAAAAATTTTAACAAACTGACAAATTTAAAAAAAAACGGGGAAAAAAACAAAAAAAAAAAAATGAAACTGCAAATAAAAAATAAAAACCCCGGGAAAAAAACAAAAACAAAAAAATTAAAAAAAAAAACCAAAAAATAAAAATCTGACTTCTTACAAAATAAATACAAAATTTGAAATTGACAAAATGAAAACTGTGAAAATAAAAAATTACAATTTAAAAGACTAAAACAAGCAAAAAACAAAATTATTAAAAACTGAAAAATTTACAAATAAAACTACGAAAACTCAAATTAAAAAAAAACCCAAAAAAAAAAAAAAAAAAAAAATTTGACAAAAAACAAATTACAAATTATTAAAACTAACAATACAAATAAGACAACAAATTTTAAAAAAAAAAAAAAAAAAAATGAAATTGAAAAAATTTGAAAATTAAAAATGAAATCCCAATTTAAAATGAAAAAAAAGCAAAAAACGAATTTTTTTACAAACTGACAATTAAATAAAAATACGAAAATAAAAATAAAAAAAAAAAAGAAACGGGAAAATGAAAATTGAAAAAAATGACAAATTAAAAAATAAAATGAAAAAAAACCAAAAACAAAATGAATGCAATTAATTTTAAAATCAAAAAACAAAAAAATTTAAAAAAAATAAAAACGGGAAAAAAAAAATTAAAATTTAAAATTAAAAAAAAAAACTAAAAAAATCAATTAACAATTAAAATTAAAAATAAAACTGAAAAACTAAAAGAAAAATAAACTGTGAAAATGAAAAAATTAAAATTAAAACAAAACAAAAAAAAAACCAAAAATATTGAAAACTGAAAATTTTAAATTAAAAATGAAAACCCAAAATTTAAAAAAAGAAACTCAACGGGAAAATGAAAATTGAAAAAATACAAAATCAAAAAAAAAAAAAAAACAAAAACAAAAAAAATTTAAATTGAATTTTTAAAAACAAACTGACAAAAAAAAAAAAAAAAATAAAATAAATTTGGAAAAAACGAAAAAAGAAAACTTAAAAAAAAAAAAAATAAAATGACAAAAGCAATTGACAATTGTTTTTAAACAAACTAACAAAAATAAAAATTTCAAAAGAAACGGGGAAAAAAAAATTTAAATTTGGGAAAATGCTAAAAAAACAAACTAAAAAATTTTATGACAAAAAAAAAAAAAAAAAAAACCAAAAAAACAAAAAATTAAAAAATGAAAAAAGGGGAAAAAATCTGAAAAATAAAACTTACATAATGAAAAAAAAAATAAAACCCAAAAAAAAATGCTTGACAACACTTCTTAAAAAATCAAACTAACAAAAACTAGAAAATTTTAAAAATAAAAATTTAAAAGAAAAACTTCAATTTGAAAATGACAAAAAAGCAAATGACAAAATTTTATTGACAATGCAATATTAAAAAAAAAAAGACGAAAATTTGAAAATTAAAAAAAAATGAAACTGTAAAAAAAAAAATAAAAATCTAAAAAATGAAAATTAAAATTAAAAAATGAAAAAAAAAATTTACAAAATCAAAAAAATGAAATTTCAAAAAACCAAAAAAAACTAAAAAAAATGAAATTTGACAAAAAAAAAGGGAAAATGTTTTAAAAAAATTTAAAAAACTAAAAACGAAAAATAAAAATTTTTAAAATTAAAAAAAAATTTTAAAATTTAAAAAAAAACTACAAAATAAAAAATAAATTTTAAAATTGAAAATAAAATTGCCCAAAAAAAATTAAAAAAAAAAAAAAACTAAAAAAAAATGAAAATTGGAAATAAAAAAATTTTAAAATCAAACAACAAAACTAAAAATTTGAAAAATGAAATTTAAAAATGAAAAACTACTTTTTAAAATGAACTAAAACAAAAACAAAAAATTAAAATTAAATTTTTTACAAAAAAAAACAAAAAAAAAAAAAAAAATTTAAAAAATAAAAAATTAAATTTGAAAATAAAAACAAAAAAAAACCCAAAAATTTTATTGCAAAAAAAATTACAAATAAAAACTAAAAACCTGAAAATTTTCAAAATAAAACTCAACCTGAATAAAATTTAAAAAATAAAATTTAAAAAGGGAAATTAAAAAACAACAATAAAAATGCAATTAAAACTGACATTTTTTTCAAAATAAAAAA
>JAMZAV010011114.1:0-17623 GCA_024449915.1 Sweltsa coloradensis | reverse complement strand
ATTTTTTAACCCGAGCCGCACAAGGCGGAGCGTGACTGCACCGTCCCTCAGGGACCACCTTCAGGTGAGACTGTTTTACCGGGCGGGACTCGTGACCCGTTCCCCCTAACAAGGTATTGTTGTGCTCGGGCGGGGTATGTGTCCCTCATATGTAACGAGCCGCACAAGGGCCGGAGCAGCGTGACTGCACCGTCCCTCAGGGACCACCTTCAAGGTGAGACTGTTTCTTACCGCGAGCGTGACGTCACTACAAGTACTAGGTTTGTTCTTTTGTCCACCTCAAATTGTGGTAATTACACCTAGGTGTAAAATTCAGAATCAGATTGGGTTAAAAGGTGTAATATTTCACGGATGGACAAAGAACGATTTTGTTGTAATTTGACAGCAAATTTCGAGGTTATGTTGCCAGCTGTCATTCAATTCAAACACTTTCAGAAGATATCTCACTAAATGACACAGCTTTGTGCATTTTCTACAATTCTATTCCATATTATTTTATTATTACCAGTTTTATCTCCTATTTATTAAACAATCACACATTATAACAGGGTAACTTTTGAAATTGGTGCTAATTTCCCTAGCTACACCTTTTACACCTCTCAAGATGCAGGTGCAAAAAGTGTAAAAGTTGTAATTACCCCCTGGACAAAAGAACACGTCTTTGGAAGAAATACTGTAATTACACCTGGACAAAAGAACGCTTATTTCTTCAAAGGTGCAAAAGGTGTAAAAATTGATGGACAAAAGAACAGACCTATTGTTGTGCTCGGGCGGGGTATGTGTCCCTCATATGTAACGAGCCGCACAAGGGCGGGAGCAGCGTGACTGCACCGTCCCTCAGAGCCCCAACTCAAGGGGAGACTGTTTCTTGCTCGAACGAAACGAGGTTTTTACAATCACATAGTTTAGAGTAAATCGCAAGGCTTGACAGGGAAAAACGGTGGTCGCGTCATAAGAAACAGCACTGAGAATGTTACCAGCACACGCTCTCTATTGAGAATATAAACAACGGGAGAAAACTTCGGTTAGTGTCTGCTCCAGCGGTGGACTTCACAATGTGAAGCGGGCTGCGGCCTTCCATCCCCACAGCTTGATTCTCAATGCACATCTCGTTTCCCACCCGTTGAAGTGGCCTTACTCGGTAGTTGGATTAGCGTAGCGAGCAAAGCGAAGATTCCGTTTCTCTACACCGGAGAAAAAAAATCCGGAATGTTTTTTTTTCTGTTTGTATTTTTGTCCGTTTGTTAACACGATTCCGGCTAAGGCGATACTCCAATTGTGATGAAATTTTCTGGAGGCCTTTGAAATCTCTGAACTCAGAACTGACGTTTTTGAGCGCAATCGGAAAATTATTTCTCATGAAAATCAACAATTTTACCAATTTTTTCGATTTTTTTTTTAAATTCTTCGACTTATAACACCTACAATACCTTCATGTTTTATCCGATTTTTTATGATTTTTCCTCAGAACCTTAATTTTATGAATTAATATATATATTCGTGTGAAATTTGAGCGCAATCGAAAAATTATTCCTCATGAATATTGAAATTTTAGGTTTTTTTCTTTTTTAAAACAATTCTTTGACTTATAACACCTACATGCTTTATCCTATTGTAATGATTTTTTTACAGAACCTCTCAATTTTAGAAAATTTAAAATATTCGTGTTAAATTTTAGCGCAATCGAATAATTTTTTCTTATAAATATCGCAATTTTACGGTTTTTTATTTTTTTAAATTACGATTACCTAAAATAAAATGTAAAATTAAAGTTTATTTTTTATTTAATTTAATAATTTCAAGTAACTCTTTGACTTAGTAATGATTTTTTCACAGAACAACAGAAAATTACGCTCATCCAACAACGCGCCAGAAAAAGCGTTTGCGAAGCTTATATAATAAAATACAATATCAGGTAACATCTACCCACTATACCTGCATTTGATATATATCTAGGTGCCCGTTAGGGCGCCGCAGCCAAGCCGGGGTGCGCTACACACTCAAGCACCTTATACACCAAGCAGAGTTGGGGTGATTTCGAGGGTTACCCAGCCGTCAGTAACGTGATGTGAACTTGAAAACTATCACAATCGAGGGGATTTAGGTCCCTGGACAACACATGCCAAATTTTATTGGGGTACGATTATTCCTTTTTGGTGAAAAAATGGCTTGAAAAACATGCTCAAAATCACTTTAAGGATGTTAGCTACTGCCTACTACTGCTACTACTGCCTACTACTGCTCACATCTAATACGTCGGCCGCGATTCTGACCAGACGGGGGGGGACTACAATGTTCATATTTTACATGGACATTAAGGTTATAGAATGATAGTCTCTTTTGAAAAAAAAAGTTGAAAAAGTTTGTTGGAAGGCTTCCAAAAAAAGGGTTTTTTAAAATTAAGCCTTAAACACTTGGCATACAATCAACAAGTAACCATAGTTACTTGACACTTGTTGACGGTATAAGCAGAGTTAGGCGGGAAAGTGCGATACGTAAACAAATAGCGGACATTTAAAATTTTTCTTCTTTGGTGGGAACGAGAAAAGGTGTCTTTATACTCTAATAAAACAAATCAGAAACCGTCCCTGGCCTAGGCCCAGATGTGGAAAATTATTTATAATGCAAAAGTGTAGGTTAAAGTTCCATTTGGCTATAGGACTAGTAAAATTCATATTACATTACATGTTTGACAAGCCTAGCCAACCCTATGCCAGCACAACATTGTTTGATATTAACTTGCTCAACTGTTGTTTACATAATTGCAACAATCAAATCATTTCATACAAAATTGTCTTCGATTGGCCAGCGTTTATGAAGGCACTGCCATCTAGAAAAAAATATAGAACTTTTTCGAGCTCTTTGCTATACGCAAATCTTTTAAAGTGTTTTGGGTTTCGTGATTTCTCTTTCAAACCATAGACATCCTATATAATTGGCTAGACCAGCAGTCGGTGGTCCACTTCCGGTACAATTAGAAGCCATCTTAAAATGACAGTTTACATGTTAATCAAATGGGAGCGATTTGTGGCCAAATAGTTTCTCAAGATTGCCGCCAGGTTGACAGGTAAGCATACTAGCCTTTAACACCAAATGATTAGTAAATTCCCTTATGCAATCACTTCGTATTGTTTCTTTTGTTTAATACATGCTGCACAAGCTAAAACCATATCAAACAATCCAGTAAAATACTTTATTGCATTAAAAAAAGCATAAATTAAAACACCAAATCGCCATCTTGAAATGGGCCGGTTGAGTCTTCAATTTGCTACGCTCGCGCCTGTGCGGAGGTATAGGAGACTGCTAATCTAGCCTACTATAGGAGTTTAATTAATATCAATGCTTCAACTCACAACCCATGACGTTTTCCACGATACCGTTCAAGAATACCAATTCCTTCGAAAACGAAAACGACTTCGTTTTCAATTGCGTTTTCAACTCATCTCCCACGAAATCAAGAATTGGGGTCCAGTCCTTATACCGTCGTTATACCATAGTTATACCACCTATACCCAGGATGTACATGAATCCGGGTCTAGATATTTTACATCCTATATTGTTACTGCTAATACCATAGAATTTAAATCAACTTTGATAAAAATATTATATTTTAGCAAATAATTTTGTAATGGAACTTGAAAAAGTAATGAGATCACACACATAACAAAAACTTGTAGAAATACAGCAAACCTTACACACTCAAAAGGAATGAGATCTAAAAAGGGCCAAGCTCATCTACCCTTCCACATAAACGTACAGTGTCCCATAACAGCATCCTCAAAAAGCTTGGCAAAATAGAATTTGCATGTTATTACGTTTAAATTAATTAGAAAAAAGAACTTGGATAAACTATTACGTTAAATTAATAATCGAAAATTCTATTTTGCCAAGCTTTTCGGGGATGCTGTTAGGGACACGGGTACGTTTATGTGGAAGGGTAGATGAGCTTGGCCCTTTTTAGATCTCTTTCCCTTTTTTGAGTGTGTAAGGTTTGGCTGTATTTCTAAAATTTTTTGTTATGTGTTCCTGATATTCGCCACCACTACAAATACCCATTTCCTTAAATCTGGATGCAGTTTTTGTAATCTGCTGTTTTGTTATCCATATCAGATACGACTACTTCTATCCACTCACAATACTTGTTTACCAATGCTAAAGGCACCACTCATTACTCTTGACTAAACATTCACGCGAGGACCCGAGTCGCGGCTACACCTAGACCTCACGCTCACGAAAAGAGTTTGCGATGGAACTAGTTATAGAGGCTGTCACAACCCGCTACCTGGAATTCCCACAGATATCTGCACCCGCACAGCACGGCTACACCTACACGGAAAGAAGATTTATAGCCCATGGAGAATGTGTTGTGATGATAAATAGTGTCACCGGTGTTTTGATAATGTGATCAATCGGGTATGGAAGTAATAACTGGAAACAATGTCGTTGTAAACGAAATCACAAACACGGCGAGAACATGTCCCTAATGATTAGAGTCATTAATTAACTTTGACAATTGAGCCACCGAGGCTGTAATAATACTAAAATGACCGCTTGTTTCTGCATTGAACATGCTCGATGTGTAGCAGACATGGTCTTCGGGGCCTTGTTTATAGCAAGCTGTGGTCGAGGTGCACCGACAGCGTCGCTTCATGCGCAGCAGTAGGACTGTCCATATTTATTTGTTGGCTGCATTGTGCTTTCAGTTTTATTTCGATATATTGGTGACAAGTAAATTCTAAAAATGTGAAAATTTGTTATAAATTTGCTGAACGTTATTCAATTATGAGAAGAGTAACAACAACAACAAAATATACAAATGTCTGAAAACTCGTGGTTTCTACGTAGAGCAGGATAGAATTTTCCCGGGGGCATGAATGTTTTTTGACTTATTTTCTTCGTTTTAAGTGCCGGAAGATTATGTTTAACTAACTTGCAGATAAAAGAATATCACTTTTGATTGTACGTAAAGACAAAACAAAACCATTGTATGCCGGCAGTGGTGCAGCTGGTAATTCAAAGGCCTGGGTGCAAGGCTGCTCGGTGGGCTTCCTTGCCCCCCTTGTCCCCCGCTTGCCATGGTTCCCCTTGAAAGGCGCTGGGGCCCCCAATCTCACTTTTGACTATTGCTCGTATATCAAAATATGGAGTTTTTGTGAAGTGATGCTTGCATAGCTCAGTGACAAAAATCATAAAAGGGGGAAAAAGGGGGGGGGGGGGGGTTAACAAAACTAGTAGGGGGTCTGGGGTATAAAGACTAAAGTTACAGCTGTGTCAATAGAACTGTTATCGCAGAAGGAAAATATTTGGCAAATATGCAATTTTTAAAAGCTCCGATAAACGTTTAAAAATAAAATCTAAACTTATTACATATAGGGCCTACTGCAGTGTAAATGCTTATGGCTATTCGACCGCGTTTTTCAATTTTCCAAAATATGCTACCAAGTCAAATATATAGCGAATGGCTTGAAATTGGCTTTTTTTTGAAAATCAAAAACTATTTTATCATTTTTTTTTTTCCGGTACCGGCCAATATCGCCACCTCAAAATATTTTCAAATTTAAATTGAAAGGGACACTATTAAACATAGGGTGTTGGCTTTTGTGACTTTCATTTTCAACGGTTTTCAAGGTGACTGAGAGAAAAAAGATTTTTTTTTTAAAAAAATTGTCGTCCTGCGAATTTTTCTTTGGCTACAAATCGGTAAAAAAAATTGCCAACAAAAATTTCCGGAAAGACAATTTTACAAAAAATTTTCTCTCTGTCACCTATAAAAAACCGTTGAAAATGATGTCACAAAAGCAAAACACCCTACTCGAAGGGTGTGCCCCGGCAAATTGAAGTTTGAAATTATTTTGAGGTGGCGATTTTGGCCCGTGTACCGGATGAAAAAAATTTAAAAAAAATATTTTTGTTTTCTAAAATACCGGGTTTTTAAAAGCCTTTCCTATTTTTTGACTTGGTAGCATATTTTAAAAATAGAAAAACGCGGTCGAATAGCCTTTTTTTCTTGCAAAATTTTTTTGTTTTTATTTAATTATAAATCTAAAAAAACCCCAAAAGTCTTTGTTAGACGAGCGGGAGTCTGTGTTGAGTACTCCGTAACATTCCCTTTTTTTTCCCCTACTAAACCTTCCCAGCCTATCATAGGGAGAGGGGCTTATGGTCAAAAAGTTTTCGCGCCCTTATACCAAAGAAACTTAAAAACCCATTATTTACCAAATAATTATCATACTTAAATGAAATTCCCGGGGATCAAAACATGACTCGCTCCCCGTTAACACCACTTTGGGGGTTTTTCCTAGTCTAGTTGGCTAATGCGCCTTATACCCGAAAAGTGGAACCTGCGTTCAATCCTTGGTCGGGAAAAATTTTTTAATTCGGATGTATTTTTTTTTTTTATTAAGGATGTTTTAAAATGCATATAACGCAGTAGTTTTCACTTTGTTGCAATAGCCTTCCAAAAAACGTGTAAAAACGGGAAGGTTTACCAATCTCTGAGCGGAATTTGGGGGGATTGAGCGTGCAAACGATACCCCTTTGGGGACTGCATTTCACAGCCAGAAAATAACAAAAAAAAAATTATTTTTTTATCAAAAAAAAAGACCATTTTCGTTAAAAAATTCCTACACATGGGAGCCCCATTTTTAAATTAATTTTTTTTTTAGGTTTAAACGCAAAAGCGATTTCGTAAGCATTTTTCAGTAAACCGTACCGGGGTCTTTCAAATTTCAGCAAATCTGTTTACGATTTGGCTATTTCGACGTGCATACATACACAAGTACAGAAGAACAGAATGAGCATCACCGTTTGACTTGAACGGAGATACTCAGTCGCTGCGCTCCCTCGTCTAACCAATACATGCACATGGTCCGATGAACGTGTTGCGATTTAAAGCTTTAATAAAAAATACGGCTCCAAAAATGAAAAGTATGAATTTGAAGTGTTATTGTGTCCAATTTTTTTTTATAACAGGCAATGAAAATGAACAGTTCACAAAACCAAGACCTAGTTTTAATAATATAAGCCGTTATTGAACATGAGTCAGTATGTCTGTGTCCAATACTTCCAAGAGTAAGGAAACGCCGGACATAATATTTTCCCAAAGAGTCAATTATAGGGAGATCATTGCGATAACTTTTTAGAACTGTTCAGGAAAAACCTGAACCAAAAATTCTCGCTGTAAGAATCGAATCAAAGATCTGTCTGTTTTTTTATGGCTTTGGATAGAAATGACGAACCGAGTCACCTTTTAAATTTTTTAGATAAAATTTAATATATATATATATATTATAGCAACAAAAAAAGTAGTAAACCAAAAGAATAAACGAATAGTACGCAGGGAAACGATCCCTGCGTGCGGCGTGTAGCACCCCCCCTCACGAGAAACGCCGTTTAGCTATGCCCTCCATGAATCGTGGGATATTGTTTCACTAATCCTTTTTCGATCTTTAAAGAGCTTGAATGGACCAATCATCGTCCCATCATCATTATTCCAGCATCCAATCAATCCCAGTCAGTTACCATCAATCAATCAATCAGGCCGCACAGTGTGTGATTGTAGTTCCGAGCCTCCAATCGACCCCTGATTACAGGGCAGCCTACGCACACACACACACACACTCACACACACACAAACGTGCGCCCGCGCCAGCGCTGAACAAATTTATAGTACGAACTTAAAGAAAATAAAAATAGCACGAAGCCAAAGACGCACGTGACGGGAATTTATCGCGAATCACGAGAGATTCCCACAATCTCGTTAACTGTGAGATGTGACTTGATTGCTCACTATTTACCCGGCGGACGCCCGCCATGTTCTGATTCGCCTGTGGAGCGGGGTTATCGAGACGAGAGCAGCGAAAAGAAACACCCGGTTTAAATGTGTCCAAGCCCCAAAAGGAAAAGACATTGAATCGACAGTAAAAACTTGTCAATGTTTTCCTTAGAACCTACAGCTGCCGTGGCTTCAGAGGTTACTGATAAATAAAACCCTGTTTCAACAACACACCACAATATGTAAGAGAATCATCAATAAACATTTTCTTATAGCAAGTTTATGTATAATCCCTCCAAATAAAAACACCAAAATAATAATTATTATTATTGATTCATAGCAGTTATTGTAGAAATTTGCCCCGACTGGGCAAATTATTATTATTATTATTATTATTATTACTATAGTGGTTCTTTATTGTTCAAACAATCTCAGGTACATTTGCGTCCTGGTATAGGCCTACACAAAGCGGGGTGAGGCCAAGCCCAACAAAAGTTTACATTATAACAGCGTGAAAACATAAGTATAGTACACATATTATTGTAGACAAATTAATCTATTAACAAATAATAATAAAGATGAGTTTTGATAACAAAAAACAATAAAAGTTTCTATCTGTAAAACAAGCAAATTTTATGACAAAATCTTTTAAAGAGAGAGAGAGAGAGAGAGAGAGAGAGAGAGAGAGAGAAAGAGAGTGATTACTGCAAAAATCTTCTGACTATGTGGCACGTTATTATTATTATTATTATTATTATTATTATTATAAGTTACCAAACACTTGCAGGATTGGGGGGGGAGGGACAATTTCTAATGGGAGCTTAACGTAGTTTTAAAACATGGAAACCTTGCCACATTAGTCATTGTTATGTTTCAAGGGCTTGCATGCAACTATGCAAGACTATTAACACAATTAAAGCTAGAATTGAAACACTTAAGCGCATGAATCAGTGGTCAAGTTTATACATGACGTAATCTATCCATCAGCAAGGGAAAAAATTTGTCAACAACGTAAAGTCTTCTCTATTCCCAGTGTAAAAATTAATTGTCATGATTTTGGGCGGTTCACACGACCATATGGCTCAGCCTAAACATCTTCCAGATCTCTCACGCTCTCTGGAGCCCAGTCAACACCACACAACAGACAAGGAGCGCCAAAACAACTTTACGTCTAATCTGCCCGAGCGCAAAAATGCTTATTGTAGACCCCCGTAGGAAAAAGAGAAAAACAAAACAAAGAATAAAACTATTAACCAAAGATTTCTTATAACTGTGGGAATATAAATTATAGTATCAATCCAATCTTGGAACAAAAAGGTTTTTTTCGTATAGTTAACACGGTCCGCAGCCATAATTGTATAGGGGCGGTATTCTAACCCCCTGTCTCGTAAGCCCCTGGACCTTTTTTTGGCTTCTAGCCCCTGTGACCGACGGTTGTGCTACACGTTGCGAAGCGGGGCAAAGAAGAAAAACCCGGTCCGGGCTTTAGAAGACTAAAAGTCTTCTTAGGCCCTGCCCTCCTAACGCCCGCACGAAAACCTTGTTCGTTCCCATGAGCCATTACAGATAAGAAATGATAACAAATTTTTTAAGTGTTTATTATAATCGATTTTTGGATGAGCGAAGCGAAGACTTCAATTTCACCGACCCCCCAAAAAATTTAGCTCGTTTTTTTTTCTGTCTGTTTGTTCTTCTGCTTGTTTGTTCGCTCTCAAACGGGAATCGGCATATGCGATCTTGATGAAAATCGGAGATGACCTTCGAAATCTCTAAACCTAGACTTGCTACGTTTTTGGGTACAATCGAAAAAATATTTCTCATGAATATCGTATTTTTTCGTTTTTTTTTCGGTTTTTAGTGCGATATTTTTGTGACATTTGGGCCGATTCTGACAAAAACGGGTGGGGAAAACAACGTTCATATTTCACATGCACATTAAGGAAAATGGTGTGTTTTTGACGCTTGAAAGAAAAGTTGAAAAAGTTAAGCCAGAATCTATAGAAATAAAGGTTTTAATTTGAGTTTTGAGGTGTTAAATTTTTAAAACCTTTATTTCTATAGATTTCTGGCTAATTTTTTTCACTTTTTCTTTAAAAAGTCAATACATCTCACCCTTACTTAATGTCCTGTGAAATATAAACGTTTGGGCCCCACCCGTTTGGTCAGAATCCGCCCAAATAGCACGAAAATATAGATTTTAGATCTTTCTCACAGCCTTGTATGAAAACTTCACATGAGATTTTATACTTTTTTTCCACAGCCTTGTTTACAAACAATAAAAGATCCACCAGACCTAATGATTGCTTTGTATGGGCCTTTGGTTAATAGTTTTTTTTTATTTTAAATTAATATTAAAATTTCAAAATTAAAAGCTCATCCATCAAAGCGACTAAAAAAGCGTTTGCAAAGCTTCCTAGTTTTAAAACTAAGTACCCACAGGTCCGGAAGCGTTTTAAGACTACGTAATTTGATCTCACACGTGCATTCGTCGTTTACAGCGTAAAATAGCCAAAAAAAGGACAAAACGTGCACTAGTTTTTTGTGTAAATGGAAACTTGTGAAAACAGGGTAAATTAACAAAAATTACCTAGAAGTTCCCATTATTTATTTTTAAATACGAATTTTTGGAAGAATACAAAACGAGTGTTCATGAGACGTCTCCCCTTTGGGTAGTAAAAAATATATATGGCATATGTAAATTTTGTCTTAAGTTAAGCCACAGTGGAAGAACGTTAACACTGAATTGCATCGAAATAATAATGCGGTCTAGTAATAATAGGCCTTCTAGTGGTCCTGTAAGAACAGAGAATTAGTATTTCGGGGTTCCTTAGTTTATTAATTTATTAGTAAAAACGAAATTGTATTTTTTCTGATCATTTACACTTCTGTCGTTTTTGCTTTAGGCAATCGAATATGATTAAAACACACACTTGTCGAAACGACGAGCGTGAAATTAAAATATAAGACACAGAGAAGTAATGCGCGATACATATTATTTCGTGTAATATTTGGGGAAATTTGAAGTATAAAATTTGAGTAGTATTAAGAATATTATAAGGCGTTAGAAAAGAATACAAAAATAGGGGAGTAAAGGGCCTAGGCCTAATGGCAAATTAAGTGCAAAAAGTGAAACTAACGTGGAAATTGGCACTATTACTATTTCGGGTACGAGAAGTTCAAAATTCGATGGCTCCAAGGTGAGCTTCTCTGACTTTATTATTAACTAGGAAAACGCTTAAGTCCCGCCGCGTTGTTGGATGAGCGTAATTGGTGCATTGAGCTGCCATGTGTTATGCGAATTTTCTGTTGTTCTGTGGAAAAATCATTATTAAGTTGAAATTTTTTTAAATTAAATTAAATAAAATAAAAAATAACTTTATTTTTTTTAAATTTGTTTTTAATTAATCGTAATTGTTAAAAAAAAAAAAATATTGTGATTTTTTTAAGAAATAATTTCTCGATTGCGCTCACTGTTTCGCACGAATATATTAATTCATAAAACTAAGGTTCTGCTAAACAATCATTACACTCGGATAAAGCATGTAGGTGTTATAAGTCCAAAGAATTGTTTAAAAAAAGAAAAACCCGTAAAATATCGTTTTTTATGATAAATATTTTTTCAATTGCGCTCAAATTTAAACAAAAATATCTAAATTCAAAATAAAGGTTCTGTGCAAAAATCATTAAAATGGGATAAAGCATGTGGGTGTTATAAGTCGAAGAATTTTTTTAAAAATTGAAAAAATCGTAAATTTTCGATTTTCATGAGAAAAATTTTCCGATTGCGCTCAAAAACGTGGCAGTTCTAAGTTCAGAGATTTCGAAGGTCTCCATAAATTTCATCGCAATCGGAGTATCGGTTTAGCCGGGAATCGTGTGGACAAACAGAAAAAAAATACAAAAAAAGAAGAAAAAAAAAACATTCCTGTTTTTTTTTCTCCAGTGTAGTAGAAGGGAATCTTCGCTTCGCTCGCTACGCTCGCTACGCTCATCCAATAAAAATTTAAAAATTTAAATTAATTTAAAATCACCCAGACAAACCTAATATCAAATTGAGCCTAAAGTTTTATTTTTTGAGGAATAAATAAATGTCAAAATATATTTTTTAAATATAATACGATTGTAATTTTTTAGTTAAGTATATACTTTAAACTTGTCGTAGCTTTCGTAGGTCTACTTTCAATTTCAACCTTTACTTTCAATATAAACATAGCCTATCATCATATATGGTCTTACAGTTGACGCGCCCTTATCCCAAACTAAATTTTAAAAAGCGTATTATTTATATCAATATAGTTTCAATCTTAAATGCAAATGTTCCCGGGTACTAAACATATGAAAAAAAAAAAAATGTTTTTTAGAGTTACCCACTCAGTTATATAAACTGATTTTCAGTGGGGGACAGTAAAATCAAAGCGACCAAGCAACCCTTGTAGGCCCCGACGCAATCGAGGATTTGGAGCGATAACCAACCAAAGATCGATATTTGTAAAAGGAATATAGCAATCAGTGGTATGGACACTGGACAGTGCAAACAACCCGGGGATCCACGCCAGAATCAACAAGGCCGATTCAGAACAACTCTGAATTTTTATGGGGCTTCGTTGGACGGCTCAAAGTCACCTTTAAAAACTCCTAGACAAGAACTGATGGACTTAAGTTAAAATCAAAAGTTAAAAAACTTCTGTTTTCGCTGGAATCGAACCCTGGACCTTCTGCCATTGGAAGCAGATACGAGCCACACAAGACCAACTCTCTTTAAAAACGACTTTGGCGTTTTTCTAGTCTAGTTTGGCTAAGACGGCCCTTATACCCGAAATGGGGGGGACTGGGATACTTATAGGTCCAGTCCCCTGATTTGGAAAGATTTTGTTATTTCTGGATTGTATTTAAAAATTATTAAACATGTTTTGAAATGCATATAACGCAGTGTATAGTCTATCATCTGTGCAATACTATAGAAAACATAGCCAGTAAGAAAATCGTGTTAAGATTGCAAGTTTTTCTCAATATCCGAGCGGGAAAGGGGGGGTACCTTGATCGTGCAAGATTTGATACACCTTGGGGCACGCATTTTCACGGCCGGGCAAATAACAAACCAAAAAATGTTTTCAAAAACAACAATTGTTTTTAAAATGGTCCTACACATTAGCAGCCTATTTTTCAATTTGTTACTTCTTTGTGGTTAAATCGCAACGAACCTAGCTGATTTTTTAACAGTTCTCAGTATACTTGTACCGGATGCCTGTCTAAAATTTCAGCTCAATCTGGGGCAGCGATTCGGCTGATTTTTTGACGTACACACACGCAACGCACACAGACTCACAGAATGAGCGCCGGGTTTGAGTTGAATGGAGACACTCAGGCGCTTCACTCCCTCGTTTTAAATTTTAGATTGTTGTAGACATATTGATTCATTTTATGTAATTAAGGAAAACCTCTACCTACTCATTTTAGTTAAATTATACCCCTTTTGACTAATGTGTGAGAATGTATACCTACCGCTTGTTGCCAGTGGCCGTACTTGTTTTGATATAATTTGTTGATTTTGCTTGATTTTTTTTTGATTATTTTCAATTTTCTCTTTAAAATTAAACTGGAAACGTTGGTTGAAATAAAAAAAGTGCACTGATAAACCTGAAAAATAATTATGCCATTATATTATTATTTAAAGGCTGTTGCATCGTCCTCTAAACTTTATTTAAAAATGAAAGGAATATGACTGCAATCTTATCTTGATGATGAGGGTCCCTTAAACTTAAAGGAAAATATATTTTGTAATATTTTGAGCAGGATGTTACGTCTCTGTCAGTCATTATATGCAAATTTTTGGACAAAAGTGGAACACTGAGCAAGGTGTTTTTACTTACTTTAGAGCGACGATTATTTTGGATGAGCTTAGCGAGCGTAGCGAGCGAAGCGAAGATTCCATTTCACTACACTGGAGAAAAAAATCCGGAATGTTTTTTTTTTGTATTTGTATTTTTGTCTGACTGTTAACACGATTCCGGCTAAGCCGATACTCCGATTGCGATGAAATTTTATGGAGACATTCAAATCTTTGAACGAAGAACTGCCACGTTTTTTAGCGCAATCGGGAAAAATTTTTTCTCATGAAAACGCAATTTTACGATTTTTGAAAATTTCTTCGACTTATAACACCTACATGCTTTGTCCGATTTTAATGATTTTTTCACAAAACCTTAATTTTATGAATTTAGGTATTCGTGTGTAATTTGATTGCAATCGAAAATATTTCTTATGAAAATCGAATTTTACGTTTTTTTTTTCTTTTTTCAAACAATTCTTTGACATATTACACCTACATGCTTTATCCGATTGTAATGATTTTTTTATAGAACCTTAATTTTAAGAATTAATATATTCGTGTGAAATTTGAGCGCAATCGAATAATTATTTCTTATGGAAATGCAATTTTACGATTTTTTTTTTTTTTTTTAAATTAAATTTAATAAAAAATTAACTTAGTCATGATTTTTTCACAGAACAACAGAAAATTTCCGCATAACACCCTAGCAGCTCAATGCACCAATTACGCTCATCCAACAACGCGGGGCGGAACTTAAGCGTTTTCCTAGTTATTGGATGAGCGTTAGCGAGCGAAGCGATTTCATTTCACTACACTGGGGAAAAAAATCCCATTTTTATTCCCCTTTTTTTGTATTTTCTGTGTGTTTGTTAACACGATTCCGGCTAAACCAAAACTCTAATTGCAATGAAATTTTCTGGAGGCCATCGAAAACTCTGAACTTAGAACTGCCCCCGTTTTTGAGCCGCAATCGAAAAAATATTTCTCATAAAAATCGCAATTTTACGATTTTTGTCGATTTTTAAAAATATCTTCGAACTAAAACACCTAGATGCTTTATTCGATTGTAATGATTTTTTTACAGAACCTTAATTTTATGAATTTTTATATTCGTGCGAAATTTGAGCGCAATCGAAAAAATAATTTTTCATGAAAATCTTTTTTTACGATTTTTTAAACAATCTATGAATTATAACACCTACATGCTTTATCCGATTGTTATGATTTTTTCATAGAACCTTAATTTTATGAATAAATATATTCCTGTGAAATTTGAGCGCAATCCAAAAAAAACTTGTCATGGAAATCGCTATTTTTTATTTTTTTTTAATATATTTTACATTTCTTCGAATTATAACGTCTACATGCTTTATCAGATTGTAATGATTTTTATACAGTACCTTAATTTTATGAATTAATATATTTGTGTGAAATTTGAGCGTAATCGAAAATAATTTTTTATGAAAATCGTAATTATACGCTTTTTTTGTTTAAAAAAATAACGCTCATCCAAACATCGCGCCTGAAAAAGCGTTTGCGAAGCTTCCTAGTTTACTACAATTCCGAAATTAAAAAAGTTCGCCCCAACCGGGATTCAAACCACAGGTTCCTCTCACATTCCAGGTGAGCATCTTAACCATGCCCTTCAGATGTAAAATGCAACTACATCTCATAGATTAAAATTTACCCTTCCTGATGGTCTAGTAGTTACGACGCTCACCTGGAGTGTGGGAGACCCGTGGTTCGAATCCCGGTTGGGGCGGACTTTTCTAATTTCTGAATAAGTAGAAGTGAAGTAAATAGTATTTTTACATCTTAGACGACATTGAGTGCCAGCAAAAATTGAAACGACACAATATTAATGTTTAAGATGAGCAGGTTCCCCATATCGGCATTATTATGCAGTAATATTATATTAAGTATGCAAAGTAAAAGATTTTATACATTTATGTGTATTTGGGGTCCTACCCACGCAGCTACACAGTTACTGTTAAGTTATGAAAACTATGGTGTTAGTTCTCCCAAAACCAATTCTTTATCAATATTCAACTATGAATAAAATTGTCACAATAAAATCAATGCATATTAAAACAGTGCTTTTGCAATGCCTACATGATTTAATTGCAACATTTTCGAGTCGAATGAGACGTTAAGCAATATCTAATCAATCGAATATTGCAAATGATTTAATTTTATCCCCTCCACCCACCACCAACATTTGGGAATTTATGGTTTCACCTCGAGCAAAGTACAGCCCGCTTTGCAACGTGTGCGACCGAACAAAAACATCGTGCGGGCGTTAGGAGACAGGGCCTAAGAAGACTTTTAGTCTTCTAAAGCCCGGACCGGTTTGTCTTCTTAGCCCCGCTTCGCAACGTGTAGCACAACCGTCGGTCACAGGGGCTTAGAAGCCAAAAAAAGGTCCAGGGGCTTAGGAGACAGGGGCTTAGAAGCCGACACCAATGTATACATGCAGAATGGAGAGTTTCTTCAAACCTTTAATTTACGACTGTATCCTGATGTGAGAATCTGATTCATAAAATCAAAATGGTTATCACTAGAAACGCACGGAAATGCTTTGATAGGGTTAACCCAAACTATCGGAGTAGCTCATGCTTTCCGCTTGAGAATCGAATTGGGATATCTTTCTTCGACATCCGTAATGCTGATTGAAAGTTTGTCCAAGGTTTTCGTCGGTAATGTTTCTAATTCTACTTCTAGCTTTGGAAAGACTCATCCGTACCAACTATTCAAATTCCCTAACTACATATTGTTATTAAATAGTTTGACACGTAAAATCGGTAACAATGTGGGCATCGCATAGCTACGTAAAACAATGTGTATGAAACTGTTGGGTGAGCTCGAGAAAACGAGGCTTTGACGCAGAATAGAGAAGCCTATAGTCTGGATCACTTGGACGCTCTATGGTTTGTCATATCGGGTTGTAGGTGAAGTAAGAATGTGTGTATAGCGCGATGGGGGTACAGTTTTCAAATCTGCTCTGATCGCGCATTGCGCACATCCTTTATAAACAACAACTCAATTATTTTTTTTGTCAAAATTGGAGGTCGATACTTCATCCGGAATGTATGTGAAATTAACTGGATTTGCCAATCAAACGAATTTTTTAATGGAAATTAATTTTATAATGCTGTAAAAAAAACTTACCCAGGCGGATCTAAGAATCTGTCCCTAATGGGGCAACGTGTTGAAAGGTGCCACACGCGGCTGCCGCAGCCTGCTGACCCACGTTATTGTTTTTTTTATTAGAATGACGTCAGGAGTCACCGCCCCAGCGCCCTTCGGCGGGAGCGTGCGAAGCAGTTGCAGCGGTGACCTCCTCGGGTGCGCGCGCAACTGCTCGGTCGGGACTCGGCAGCATGATTCACTTTGTTTAGGGTCTTTTCGACATATTTTGAACTTGATAAGACACTTTATTGGTGCTGGTTTAAAGGTACCAATTCTCACAAACAACCTTAAAAACTTTCCTAAATTATATTTTTAGTGGCAAATTAAAGAAATCGAATAAAATTTAAAATTTTTAAATTATTTCTGAACGAAAGGAAAATAAATCATCAATTTTAAAAGGTGAACCTCAGGGCACCGCAGCCAAGTCGTGGCGCCTTAGTAGGGCCTACACTCAGTACTCGAGCATCTTATGCAAAAGCAGAGTTGGGGTGTTTTCGAGGTGTCACCCAGCTTCCATGAGACGTAAAATGAACTTGAACATACGGTATAATTATTAGAGGCATTTAGGTGCCTGACTCGCATGTGGACGTTAGTTACTCCTCATACCACTACCACTACCACTACCACTACCACTACCACTACCACTACCACAACCACCACCACCACCACCACCACCAACCCACCACCCACCCTACCACACCACCCAAACCACTACCCCTACACTCCCCCCCCCCCCTACCACTAAAACCCAAAACACTAAACCCCTACCACTACACTACCAACCACCACACCCCCACCAACCCACCCCACCCTACCCAACCACCACACCA
>JAMZAV010011113.1:0-20306 GCA_024449915.1 Sweltsa coloradensis | reverse complement strand
AAAATTTTTTGGGATTGCCATGACCCGACAACAAATTGCCCCAGGTCCAGGCCCAGGTCCCATCGATAAAAATCACCCATAGAAAAATAACATGTGGACGATCTTTGTGCAACCGCGATTTTGGGAAGATTTTGCTTAAAAAAATATTGGTCATATGACCTACTCAACAACCTTTTCCCAATAAATCCGCTGTTTCATTTTGTAATTTTATCAAGAAAGTTCGGTCAAAATAAATGCCGATTACCAAGAAGGGGAGGTGATTAGGAATGCACACTTTTACATGTTGAAGTGTATATTGTTTTGTCTCAAAATACAATTTTTTAAATGGACATTTAGGTTTGTACGATGATGCTCTTGTATCTACAACGAAAAGTAAGCAGATTAAAGCCGATTTAAGAAATTCACCAGAACGACAATAAATTTCGGAATTTTCAGGATCAAAAAGCTAAAAAAAATCCCATTGTGAAATAAACGGGATACAAACATATAATTTTACTAAACAAAAATTTTAAGTGTTGTATTATTCTATAGAACTTAATTAAAAGTTACATTTTGGGAGTAATAGCCCTTTAAATAATAAAACACAGCGTCACACTCACATTAGGGTTAAGTGCTGTACCCGGCACCTCCACCAAACGCAAACAATCTTTATTTTTGTTGTTTTATTGTTTTCCATCTCGTCTAATGCGCAACACAAGAACACGTGTTTCAGTGCTGAGCTATTGGCTATTAGGAAGGCTTAAGTGCTGTTGCGAAGTCTACTCCTGGCAAATATATCATGAAATCGTCATGTAAAGGGACACATCAGCGAACACAATAATTAGCGAACTATAATTATTGATTGATTGTTTATAGTTGCTTAACATCTCTATTAATGCAATATTTCTTTCGGGGACGATGAGTAGGGATGATGTTGGGAAGGTCATTTAAAAAACATGACTTATGCGGGATTCGAACTCTCGTCCTCATAGTGTCATTACGCTTCGGACTAGCGCCCCTAATCATATATGTTATTAGGGAAATTTGGTTGAGAGGAAGAGAGAAGGACGGTGCAAATGAAACGGGTTTTCAGAGCGATTCAAAAGAGTTTGAACCAATTTTCAAGTACTCAGAAAGTCCGCAGGCCATGTCGTTAACTTCAAAAACCCGGGATCTTATACTCCAAGGGAATCTCAATATTACTCCTGTTTAAAAAAAAAAATCTTTAAATCTAACTGTAGGCTACGGCTTGATGTCTCCCATATTATATGGCAGTTGCAGGGGGACGCGTGTGCGTGTGGCTGTATTGCAGTGGAAGCGCTCCACTGTTGGTGTATGTATAGTAGAGTAGAGTTTATTGCCCAAAATGAAAGTTCATAATTCGCGGGCGTGAACTGCGACACTGCAAAAACCCACACGCCGTTGATATTTACGGCCCCGCATTATAAACCATGGTAGGGACGAGGGACGCTCAGTCGTTGCACCGATTGGAGGGCGATACTGTGGTCTCTGCCTTGACAACAGTATAGCAACAGCTGGATACTAAAAAAAAAAAAAAACAGCAGCTTTTATGAAAGAGAATTCTTCATTGAGCTTTTATAGAAATTCACGACGAATCACTGACTTTAACCTTTTTAGTATTCGAATGGAAGCAAGGCAATAAATAATTCAACAAATCAACATACTTGAAAAACATCTGGAAAGAAGTCTGAATGAGGTTGGGAGATTTTTCGTCTCAAACGTAGATATGCCTGTATGCGATAACAATTTCATATGAAATATTTTCTACTGATTTATAAGAACTGCGTAAGGAAGAATATAAAATATTGGCTGCTTGATGTCATTTCAAAGACGATTTTATTTCTCATTAAAATTATTGGTTGAATATTGTGGTCGCTTATTTTCATGTCTGTGTAGGGGGTTTGCCTCAGAAGTCACCAAACTGGTTCAATATAATATGTTTGCACTATAAATTAGAAGTCTCCACTAATAAGTAATCCGTTATGTTAAACACTTGCTATCGCTACCGAGTTGCGCATGACAAAAATTAAGTTTTGTTAACATATTCCAAGTAAGTAAATTCATTTATAATCGTGTTGATTAAGAGTTTGATTTTTCTTTACTTATAGTTGTACGAATAATTATTTAATTAATAACTAGTTTTTAATTAAAAACGTAAAACCAAACTGCAGTTTAAAATAATGTAATATTGACTGGTATGCGCACTGGGAAGAGCAGAAGAAAGAACGACGCAGTAAACTGTCACAGAATCAGAAGATAAAACGAAAAACACTAAAATATAAACTCGGCTGTCAGATCTGCGAGGGCTGCGGGGATTAAACCTTCCAGTGTAAACATAAGTCACAACGGGGCTCAGATGAACAAACAACGAGGCTTTAACGTTTGTAAAAACGGGCGAAATAATGGGTTAACTATGTTTTAATGACTTGGAGGAACTGACTTCACACGCATGCATAAATGTTTACTTTGGCAGAAAGTTACTGTCGCAACCCTTAATAAAAAAAACTAGTTTGTTTCCAAAATACTTCAGTAATATTTCGCAAAATATTAAGTACAGTGCAATGAATTGTTATATTCTTTATGTATCTCACAACGCCAGAAACCGATCAATGAAAAGCAATATACTACGATAGAATGCGTTATAAACATGCTACCTCTTCAATTAAGTGTTTGTAAAGTTTTTGTTAATTGGTTTGTTCTTCTTCTTACTAAAAAAAACTCAAACATGTGGGTAAACACCAGGAGAGATTACTGGTATCTTAATTGAGCATAAACGAGAAACGTATAATCTACCTTACATTAATAGTCCGCATAATATTCGTAAAACATCTACTTTCATCTTCAAGGCACGGGTAATATCCATTAGTGAGTTCATTTCAACCAGCTCTTCTTGTTTTATGAAAATTTCTATCCTACAGAAAAAGAAAATTGTATTTACTTTTTAATTGCAAGTTTAAACTCGCCTGGGAGAACCTAACACGATAAAAAATAATACGTTGTTTAGTTAGTGTTCGCGCAAGGGACTTGTATTAATGCCTTGTCACGTTCTCGTATTTGCAATGAGTATAAAAGCCGGTAAAAACATTCCGAGTTCAATATTTTATACTTTGAATCAAACCAATGTGTTTTTACTACGTCCATCAACCATCAAGTGAAAATAATGCATTAGATAAGTATCTACTTGTAAATAGTTTGTAACCGCTTGTTTGAATAGAGTACAAGTATTTATGCAATATAAGCTCTCACTCCAACAATGCCAATCATAAGTTATTAAATTTGTATTTATTGATACTAGATGGGTTCCACCAGATTACCATAAATTTGCAATGTATTTCGCATTGTTTTAAAACTTAAAACAAAATAAGTGTGTCAGAATATGAGTGCCTGGGACCCCTGGGGAGGGGCGTAACATTTTCTTAACGAGTCCCACATATAGATGTTTTTGAAGCAATTTCGGCTTCGTCCCGAGTGGCGGATGTTTTGAAGGCACGTGGAGTATGAGGGCAAGCAAGGAAGGGCGCCAATGACATAATATAAATTGTACGCAAGCTTATTACGTCATTGAAGGCGCAAAACAACATGTAGCCTTCCAAACGACGAGACGAGCTTTTGTAAAAGGCGGGGGGCAGAGTTGCCAGCGGTTGCCAGTTTCTGGGGTCTGAATTCTGGGGTGCGGATTTGGATTTTCTAAAAAATTTTAATTTTAACACAGCATTGCGGGAATTCCCCTGAGCCAATAAGATAAACGAGTCAATATGAGAATAGAGCATAATAAATTTCTTTACAGCGAGGCTAAACATCGCTAAGATGTGGTTTTTTTAAGAAAAGGGATTGTTTTCTAAAACTTCTTGAAAATTATTAAATGGAAATTGTGGAAATAAAAAATAGTTTTTCTCGATTGGAATGTAAAGAGCACGGTATCGGGTAGATAATTTATGGGACAAAGTACTCTCGGGATTCAAAACCGGTAGGCCATCAGACTGGGGTTTCCCCTCCAATAATCCGGCCCTTTAATTCCGCTCACAAACCCTCCCCAGCCCCCCCCATCAACCCCCCGTTTTCACAGGAAGTTTGCGCTAAAATTTATCATAGCCAATCTTTTCCTGGTTCCGACAGACAATTCCTTAACATCGAAGAGGGCATCGAACTAGATTGAACAACGTTTTTTTTCAAATTAGTAGACAGTGCTCTCTTTCAAAACGTCCCCACGTACTTTTGCATTTTTTAAATCAAACAACAGGACGCCGGGATACTTTTTATCCCGTTGAGTTGGTACAAAATCCTCAGGACACCCCCAAAACCCCCGCGTATTCCTTGCTACCCAACACTCATAGAATTCAATATTATACACTTGCATACACTCACCCCTCTCAAGATTTTTAAAAGGAGTTTAAAATTTGAACATTTGGAACTTGAAAGAGAGTTTTTTAAAAAAAACTTGATGTAAAAAAAACTGGAATTTTTTGATAAGGTTTTTTTTTTTAAAGAAAAAAAGAGTCAAACATTTTTGGCTTATTTTTTTCCCAAATTTTAATAGTTTTCTTCTGACAGTGGTGGTAGCGTAAGTACGAGAATTGATTTTAAAGGGGCACAAGTCGAAACCGCCCCCAGCAATCCCGAATACAGATTTTCCAGGGGTTTTTTTTAATCGTTAAGCAAATACGGAAATTCCTAGGACATTTCTTTCACAATTTTCCTTTCAAGTAAATCCTGTTTTTATAGGGGGAGCATTGCACCCGAGTAATCCCACAAGGGAAAACAAAAAAAAAAGTTTTTAATGCAAAAAATTTCGCATTTAAGAATGAAATGCTGCTCAGGTACACCCAAGGAGGTAACCAAGAAGAAGTAAAAGATCAAGAACCAGAAAAAAATGATATATGCAGACGACATCGTGGAATTGGAGCAATGGGGAAGAAGTAAAAGAAGGTGGTAAATGGAATGAGTGACAGAAGAATTTTGGGAAGAAGATTAGCATCAAGAAGGGAGGGTTTTATGTGCAAAGAGTCAAAAAGTCTCAAAGATATAAAGATAGGATACATGAGGGGGGGTAGAACTGGAGGGAAAAAGAGAATGCCAAAAAAGCGGGATGGGGTGGGAGAAAAGTTTTTTCCCAAAAGATCAGAAATTAATTTGGAATGAGATTTCCCCAAAAAATCAAAAAAGCCCTTTAAAGACGTTTCTACTATTTTGAAAAACAATGTGCTGTAAACGTGGCCAATGGGCTGGAAGGAAAAAAGTGCTAACAGGAGCTGAGTAAAAGTTCTACGCAGGGGGCAGGGGTGACAAAGTTGGACAAGTAGAAAGTAGTATGGTAAGGAAGAAAGGGAGTAGAGGCCTAAAGTTAAAGATGGAAAGGAGCGCTACGATGGTATGGACATATGAGAAGAATGAAGAAGAATAGAATCCCAAGAAAAGATTTGAATAAAGAATATATGAGAAGATGGGAAGCCCTCGAGATAGATGGAAATCAATCCCGGGCAGATGTGGAGGAGAGAGGAGGGGAGGGGAAGGGGGTGAAGAGGAGAAAGAGGGGGGAGGACATAAAAAAAGGGGGGAAGGAGTTGGTTTACGACAAGAAAATGGGGAAAGAAGATGAGGTGCCGAGTTTGGCAGGCCGGGCTGATTCGGTGATCCCCAAAAGAGTTGGGGGGGAAAACACCCTTTACCCAACTAAACGATGTTGGAAAAAAAGTGTAGTGATATAAATATATTTAAAAAAGGTCACACGTGCCTAATTTTTGCAGCTCTGTTTTGCCCCGTCTTTTAGTTTTTTTTAGTTTACGGAGGTTGGTACGAGATGACAAAGAGGAGCAAAACCCTACTAGTTATAAAGAAATTTAAAAGTGTAACTGTAAAAAAAAAGTAAGCTCCAAACTACTTGCTTTAAAAAAACACCCCGGATTCTCGGGTGAACCCGCGAAAGAATAAGCCCGTTTAAGACGTAAGTAGTGAGCAATCATGTGAGCTTGGGGTCGCTCGACAAATGATAAGTACCGCCGCTCCCCCAAAACACGATAAATAAAAAAGTCATAAAAGGGTAGCGAGCCCCTTTACAAGTTTAAAAAATTTTAATTATTCTATACACACACAACAGTCAAAATTTTGTATCTATCCAAATGCGTTTTTTGTTTTGATTTTGTCTTTAAAAGATAAAAAGTTTTTAAGAGGTACTTTTAAATTTGGGAAATTTTTTTCCCGATTGTGTATATTATACTATTTTAAAAATTTACGAAATAAATTTTTATCTTTTTGTTACGATATAAAAATAACCAACAAGGCAAACTCGGGGTTTTTAGGCTGTAACCCTAATGGGATGATGTTATAACACTCGGGTAGGCCACTGACCGGGACAGGGTTTGGAGGGTGACCGTTTTATTTTGATCTGTGTATAGACGGGGTTAGCTGAGAGTTTTTTTCAAAAATTACCCGAGAAGGTTTAGACTATTAGTGGTTTCAGGATGAAACCGGAGAATTTAAAAGGATCCACAGTACACAGTAGACCTAATTACCAGTTCTTCGACACCCGTCTTCAACTACTCTCACTTATGAAAAATCCTGTTCACCTGAAGTGGATTTATCCGCCAAAAAATACGTACATACTCAAAAAAAATTCCCCCAATATTCTCTGAGTTTCTGCTAACAGGAAAATGGAAGGGATCTTTAAGACCTAAGTGGGGGGCCTACTTTGCCCTGTGAAGAGGGCTACAGCTCGCACGTCAAAAGCGTCGACTTGTCGAAAATAGTAGAGAGGGAGGAGGATTCAAGCAAAAACAAAAAGGATGGGGGTCTGAGAAGGTTTAGACCCGCCCCTTTGGGCCCGCCGGCAAACCTCGTGGAGGTGGCGGCGGGGGGGGGGGGGGGAGGTGGACCTTGAAGAGAAAGCCGACAGATGTTTTTTCACTTTCACAACGTGCAGTGGGGTTCCCCTAGAGGCTCAGCCACACATAATTTCACATGCAAGTATTTTTATTTTATTGTAATTGTTTTTGATGCTTTTGAAATTGCATGTAAAAATAGCTTTGAGCTTAAAAAAGATTGAATTGAATTGAATGTGTGAAGCAAAAAATACTTGATCAAAAAATACTAAAAATTTAATATTTACAAAAATTTGGGCCTTTTGTATATAAAAAAATTACAAGCGAGATTTTTCAAAAGAAGAAAAATTTAAAGGAAAAAGTGAGATATCAGAAGGGTTAATACTTCAACCCCCTACACATAAATCCCAAGTAAACACAGAAAAAAGTGGCGTTTATGGGCCATCAGCGGCAAAGTGATGGCAAATTTTTGCTTTTGGGGGGGCCCCCCCTAGGCCCCCTAAGCACACAGCCGACGGGGTTTGGCGTCAGTAGGCGGCCCCCTAGGGCCCATAAGCACACTTCCGACAGCGTCGCTGCAAAAGTTTTGCTTTTGAGGGGGCCGCCTATGGGCCATAAGACAAAACCCGACAGGCGGCGAACATAGGCGGCCCTCCTAGGGCCCATAAGCCCACAACCACAGGCGGCGAAAGAGGCGGCCCCCCAAAGGCCCATAACCCACAAAACCCGACGGAAATAATGAAGTAATAACACTTTGATGATGGAAAAAAAGGAAAAATTTAATTGTCAATTTCATCAGGGTTACGCTAATCATTCTCGCTCTTTTCGGGTTTTAAGGGGAAAATTTTGACGCTCTCCCCTTTCAAGATATATCATTTTAGATCTTTTTAAATTTATTTTTTGAAAATTTAATATTATGAAAATATATGTTATAATCTTTCCGTACCGAATATCCACGTGGGGTTTTCCCCAAAAATAATATTTTGATTTTTGCAGCAATCGACAAAAATTTTTTAAATTTAAATTTTCAAACAGTTTATAAATACGGTCTTTAAATTTTCTTGCAATATGCAAAATTTAAACCCGCTGTCGATAAGCGTATGTATCTGTGTTGCCTTTGACTTCCCGTTTCTTTATAGTGCAAATTTCACATATTTGACGCAGATGGAAGAAAAGAAAAATTTTAAATAAAAATATTCATTACAAATAAATAATATGTATTTGTAGTTTGTAGAAACAGCAAATAAATCGGTTTAATTAATTTTTTAAAATTTTTCCAAAAATCTTGTTTCAATAATATGATCAAATTATGACATTGCCCAAAAAATTTTTGTTATTTTTTTTTGGGTGAGCAGAACGACCAGTACCTATAGAATTTACAGTAAAAATTATGACACGTTTTCCCGGGAAAAATAATTTTTCCCTGCTTGAATTTTTGGTTGAAAGGCAGTTTTTTTTTCTATTGAAAACACATATTTTGTCTACAAAGAATACTTGGAAAATTGCACTTACGATTTTTTTCTCCGCCGGACGAATAGGTGGAAAAAAAATTATTAAAAGGAAAGATTTTAACGACAAAATTTTTTTACAAGTAATAGAAACAAAAATCATCTTAAAACCAAAAATTATGGCAGGGATATGTCCGGGGTATAAAGAATTAAAATTTATCTGTACATTCGGGCCCATATAAGGTTACTAGTTATATTAAACCCAAAAAAAAAAAAATAGTAATTTTTGAAAAATATCAGATGATCATTGAAAAAACTATTCTGTTTTTTGTTTTAGGCTTTAAAAAAAAATGGCCAATAGGGAATTTTTGGTGTAGGCCTATACAAAGTGGGAGAAGGTTAAATTTAGGATTACTTTACTGTCTGCCCCGTTGCCCGGTGTGACTGGTAAAATTAATAATAAATCAAACCAAACTGAGCTCCTAATCATTTTTCGTCAATTTAATTCATCCCCATTTAGATATAGGGCTTGATTCCTTTGGCAATTTTAAAAAGAAAAGAGTAGGCCTACTCTTAAAAAAAACTCAATTTGAATACATATATTTTTGAATCTTTTGTTGATGAACAACCGAGATTCATTTTTTTAGTTTTCCTGTAAAAAGGTACGAAAAGTTGAACAAGAGTTCCACAATGCATACACGCTGGGTACTCTTCATAAGGCAGGGGTGGCGCGTCCTCTTCAGTGATCACGGTGGTGTGGGTCGGTTCCAGGCGGGCAGCGGTTGGGGTTCGAGTACGCGATGGGCGATAAAATTATCTTGTCAATAACTCTCCTGTATCAATTTAATTTTTTCTTACACACAGTTCACAGAAAAATTTAAATGCTAGCACGATTGAGAAGATCTATAATTTTAAACTTTTTTCAGTTAAATTTTTGTTGCGTGCGGACTTCTCGCGTCTTTTTACAGGGGCTAGGTTCCCAAAACATTTCACCGCCGGGCGTAAGCATCCCGCTGGACAAAAAGTGAAACAAAATGTCGGATTTGCTACAGCGGCCCCCCTGTGGGCCATAAGCGGCAAATGATGGCAAAAATGTGTATCGCCGGCTATGGCCCTAAACGGGGCCTTTCACAAAAATGCAGCACAGATTTCCGGAAACTGATGGTTTTTCTACAGTGGGGGCCCCTTATGGCCCCTAAGCGGGGGCGAAGCTTATGGCAAAGTTATGGGGCCTGGGCCAAAAACCCCTAAGCGGGCCGTAAGCGCATCGCCGCTTTTGGGCCATCAGCTCAACGATGGGGAGTTACAGTCGCCCCTAAATCGCCATCACTTTGTGCTACTGGGTATTTGGCTAAAGGTTTTCTTTGAGCCAAAAAATGCAAGTTTTTTATACAGTCAAACAACTAAAATACGGATACAAAGTTTCAAGTCCCTACAAAAAAGGGATGTAGGATGTTTTAACTTTCCCATAAAATAGAATTACTTTCAAAAAGAAATTGCATTGCCCAAAAAGTTTGCTTTCTGAGGGTTTGGGCACATTGCATGAAGAGCTTCGTATGTACTTTAAATTTTAAAAAAAGTCCAATCAAAGTCAACTATCCATTTATCTATTGCAGCCTAGTGTTTAGTCCCCCAACTCTCCCCCCAATTTTTTTTCCCCCCCCCCCCCCCTCCCTATCCCGCTATTCCCTTTTCCAACTAAAAAAACCCTTCCCCTCTCTATCGTCCCACACTCCCAACCCACCCCACCCACACTCTTCTTACCTCTCTCTTTTACACCCTCCCCACTCCATATCCTTTTTCCAACTCTCCTTCCCCCCAACTCTTTCCTTTTTCCCCCCCCCCTCTCCCCCCTTCCCTTCCCCCACCAAATACAATTTCCCCTTTTCTCTCTCTCTCTCTACGCCTCACACTCTCCCCAAATCAACTCACCCCCCCTTTCCCCTCCCCCTCCAACCCTCTACATTTAATATTCATCCTTCTTACCCTCCCCCCCTCCTCCCCCCCTCACTTTTTACATAGCAACCCTCTCTCCCCCCCTTTTCCCCCACCCCCCTCCCTCACCACCAACCATCTCCCTTATCTTCCCTCTCCACCACGGCCGCACTGGCCGGGTGAATAGCAGCAATCTTAGATGCGGTGAGTTTTGTGGGGGGGGGGGGGGGGGGGGGGGGGAATCGATTACCGCCCTCTAGCGCCCCTGCCTTTTATAGTGTAACTTTTTCGGCGGCACGACGGTCCTACGCCCCCTACGCCACGTAGAAAGCACAGAAAGCCAAATAATTTTTGGATTGCCATTCTGTGCTCGCTTCACAGTGAAACAATTGGGCTTTCCTTTCTTCTGTGGGAGCCAGCTTTTAAAAATCGGACCTCCAGTTCAGCTACGTCCAAAACAATTCAACCCCAGTAGCGATCCCGATGCCGTACTCCTTTTAAAAATACCATAGAGCCTAAAGGATGGTTCCGCTTCGGGTTATAAGTAAGACCGAGACTTTAAACATATTGCATTTAAAGCCCTTCTTTGAACAACCGAAATACGCCGGAGATGTTAAATTCATTGTGATGTTAAGCTAAACGGGAGTACTATATTCTATCCCAAATGCTTAAGATTAGCGACAAAACGTTTAAACTTTGTTTACTATAAATGTCATATGAGTCAAGCTGTTTTTCATTGCCTTGTTAAAAAAGGGTAGGGTTTTAATGTTTCAATGAATTTTATCCTTGTTAAAAATTGAATTTATAGAGGGGATCAAACAGTGTTGGTACATTTGTTTTTATTTCGTATAACTGCCCACCAGTAAGCACTTTGGCAACGATGGGAAATATTCTCTATATTTGGTGAATCGTCGAAATGTTTTTGAAACCGATGGGATATTAAAATCTTTTGATATTTGATCACTTTTATTACAACCATCGTTGTCAACTAGGCCCGTGTAATTAGAGGTAATGTGTCCATTAGGTCGGGTTGTAACGGCGAGCATGGCCAACGAATGAAAGTTTTTTGTGTTGGCACTTAATGCTATAGCGGAAAGCAGCTTTGGTTCCTGATGGTTTAATTAATATACGAAATCTGGCAAATTGAGTCGGTTTACTCGTTGTGTTCGGTAGAAAGTTTCCCCGGAGTTTGAATCCTAACAGCGACCACTTCCCCAATACCCCTCAATCTTCCTCATCCAACCGCGCCGTAATCCCGCGTATGTAGCCACGTATTTCACTGGCGACCTGCTTTTTAAATTTGGGAAGTTTATCATAATTAATTTAGCACGCTCGTTTAAGCCTGGTTTAAAGCGAACACCAGCTTTAACTGCTAGGAGGCCAAACCAAAAACAGCTATTTACCCAGCCACGGAGCTACTGAGGTTAGGCAAGGTGCTATACGTTGCTAGCCCTGAATGGGTTTTCCTTTCTTGTTTAAAAGTTTGTTTAAAAAAATGCGTGTTTCCAAAGTTGGCTTAAAGTAATCCTTGAGGTGAAGTCTTCTAGGTTGGGGGTAATAAATCACATCTTGTTGGCTTCAGAACCGCGGTTGGCATGCCTGTCATCCCAGGATATTAATTGTGAACCAGCGCCAACTATCAAGTTTGCAACACTGGATTAAAAGCCTTTAAATTTCTTTGTTTTTTCAAAAAAGAACATTCTACTTACATTGGATAAAGAGCAGGCCAGAGTAGAACCTGTCGTGTTTACTTTTGTGCGGGACTGTATTCCCGGAACCTGAAAGTTAAACAGGAACTTGTATCAATTATTAGGTCGTGGATGTAATACTAAAGGAGGCAATCACTGCGCCAATGAATTAAGAACAAAGCAGTTAAGGATTTATATCGAGGTAGAGACGAAACTTTCAGCAATCGTCGTCAGAAATAAAAATAGGGAGATAAATTGTGAACATAAATTAACTAAAATGTTTCTAAACAAAAAGAGGACGAAGTAAAATGTAGGACATTCCGAGTAATGAGTACCCCATGCATATTTCATGTATGAACATCAATATCCGAGCTGAGAGTTGAAGTGATCAACATCAATCTAGGGCACAACGATTTGTTTTTAGAGATGGAAGTTAAAATGCAAAAAGAACATCAAATTAGGTGAAGAGAAAAGCTTCCAGCTTACTAGTGACATATCAGACTTCACCACTGTGATTGAAGACGTCGAGGAAATAAATCGTGTACAGGGCGCATCAAAAGAACGGAAAATCTACCAGCACGGCATAATACAAATCCCACAAAATTGATATAATAACTTAGAAACTTCATAAATCTTGTTTTTGGTCTCTTCTATTAACACTTACACTCTTGTCGTTAGGCCTACAAGAGTTATGTTCAAATTAGTAACAAACCAAGAATACTCAAAATATGATTCACTTCTGTTCGTCCGTCTGAGCAAGTGCAACGTTCACGATAAACCCGACCGAACTCTGATTTACAGGAGTTTTATTTGTTGACGTTATTGTCCTTTTAAAAAGAAAAACAAAATGGCTTGGTGACTCTTGCGTGGGGCGTGAGGATAACATTTTTAAAAGGTGAATTTTTCATACTCGGCACCTCCCCCAAAGATTTAGATGCAAGATATAATTTATTTTTTTATGCCTTTCCGACATTTGTTGATTATTATCTTCCCTCACAATTTTGGGTACTCCGGTAGTCGTGCTGGTTAATGTAACAACAATTTAAAGTTACATTTTTAAACCCCTGTGTATCAAACGTGGGAAACAATATTTCCTGTTACGTAAAACATCAACACGTTTCTGTAAATTATCAGTGAGTTTGCCAGTGAGGTACGTACGCCGCTGTCAATAACCTCTGCAGCGAAGAGAGGCATAAAATCATTGTTTAAAAAGAATATTAAAAACTCAGTTGAAAATTCTCGGAACAGCTAACAAAACTTGCGGATAAACTCACGGAAGTTAATACATTTGAATCATAATTTACAATTTTCATATCTCACTATACACTGTTTTGATAAAAGAAAAATACTAGTATAATTTATATGTTGTGTGAGTTTGTAGATCATGATTATACAGTTAAATTAATTTAATTTTGCTCTCGTTGCAATGAAAGCACGTACAGATTAAACTGCAGTAGTATTCAGATTTTAAAACAAAATAATGGAAATAATATTTCAAATCAAGATTAATTTTATGTGGAGAGTCAAAGCCGTGAAAAAGTTCACAATTTTAAGGCTGTGAATATTTCACATAATACACATTGATGAAAAATTGAAAAGTGTGTATTTTGAATCGATCCACTCAGTAACAGAACAGTGTTTCAGTTAGTTCTCGATGTAGTGCACAACTGCACATACCAGTTTTAAGCGATGTGATCATTGTCAAGTGTAAACAATATGTAGTTCTAGTAAAGATATCAAATAAGTTATGAAGTAATTCCACAACAGCTGTTTTGGAGGATTTAAATCCCCATAATTCGCAATAACAATTAAAGAAAACTTAAAAAAAGAATTGCGTCTGGATTTCCGGTGTCGGGTAAGGAACCCGTGTCCTCTCAAAACAGAGTATAAGCTATCTCTATCGCTGTCGTATTATTGTATCGTCTGGATACTGTTAGGAGTGGGTAAATGTAGTTATTTATTGAGGTATTTCCAAATAGAATCACCCACTCCAACGTTCAATAATTATTGGAAATATCTTATACGTGCTGTACAACGTGCATTTGTTATATAAAATAAACTTTGGCTGTGCTGCGTCGGCCATTCTAATATCAACATTCCTGGCGTTCCATTGATGATGACGTAATAATTGGAGAACAACTTGCGTGAAACCGCCAAACATATATTTACTAGATTAGGAAGCTTCGCAAACGCTTTTTTAGGCGCGTTTTTGGATGAGCGTAATTTGTTGACAACGAAAAAAAGCGTAAAATTGCGATTTTCATGAGATATAATTTTTCGATTACGCTCAAATTTCACGCGAGTCTATTAATTCATAAAATGTTCTGTGACAAAAAAAATTCAATTGGATAAAGCGTGTCGGTGTTATAAGTCTAAGAAATTTAAAAAATAAAATAAATCGTAAAGTTGCGATTATCATGAAAATAACTTTCGGTTCCGCTCAAATTTTACACAAATATATTGTTAATTTATAAAATTAAGGTTCTGTGAAAAAATATTATTACAAGATGTGGTGTTATAAGCGAAGAAATTTAAAAAATCGAAAAAAACATCGTAAAACTGCGATTTTCATAAGAAACAATTTTTCGATTAGTTTAAATTTCACACAATATATTAATTCATAAAATAAAGGTTCTCTGAAAAAATCATTACAATCGATAAAGCAAGTAGGTTATAAGTCAAGAAATTTTTAAAAAATCGAAAAAAAAACGTAAAATCGCGATTTTTACGAGAAATAATTTTTCGATTGCTCTCAAGAAACGCTGGCAGTTCTAAGTTCAGAGATTCAAAGGCCTCCACAAAATTTAATCGCAATTGGAGTATCGGTTTTGCCGGAATCGTGTTAACAAACACACAAAAATACAGAAAAAAATGAATGAAAAGAAAAACAACATTCTTTTTTTTTCTCCAGTGTAGTGAAATGGAATCTTCGCTTCGCTCGCTACGCTACCTACGCTCATCCAATGATTGTGTGGGTTCATGATCATCTCCATCATTTATCGAGTTCAAGTACGGATAAAATAAAATATTTGTAGGAAACCTGCCCAGAGCGATCTTACATTTCAGTAAAGATTTTCATTTCATTTTCATTTTTTTCATTTCAAATTTTTCTGTATTATCTTTATTTATATGCAGGAACGTGCGGTGAGTATAGTGAATAGAGATAAGGGTGTCAGTGTCAACATTCACATTTTGACTTAAAGTAATAAAACCTTGTAAAATACTTTCAGTAGGGTTTACGGTTTAGACATCCCCAATCAGGCTAAACCCACGAGTTACCTTAGTTGACAACACATCGTTAATTCGCAACCGCTTCAAAGATGACCTCTAAGCGCAATACAACTCTTATACATCCCCCCGACGAGAGATGTCATTGACCTGAAGCACACGAGTGTTCTACACCCTAGAGTAGGTGTACACCGACCCTTCTAATTTGGACAAATTGTCTCTAGCGCGGGTTAAGAGTTAAAGGGGGGGATTTTTCACCCCTGCTTTTTTCTTGAGCGGGGAAATAAAGATCAATTGCTTCAACTTTCCCTTTAACCTAAACGACCGTCCACCCCCCAAAGTCGACCAGCAGTTTTTAAACACCTGTAATTTTATTGTTCAAAACTATTTTAAATTACCTGTTATTTATTGAAGGACATTTATTGTATCTTTTATTACAGTCAGTTTCTGGATGGCTCGAATCCCTTTTTTTCAGCGTCGTTGTGTGTATTTCATTTTATTTTATATTTCCAATAAAAAAGTCCAGTTTAATTTCCAAAGTGAAAATTTTCTCTAAACCACTCGATCATGGGGTTTTTTAAGAGCGTTCACCCCTGCTTTTTAGGCAATTTTCGTTTGCTCGGCTGAATGACAACACAGTTGTTAAAATTTGAAAATTTTAAGAAAGTGGGAAAAAAAGGTTTTATAGTAACACATTCCTAAAATTTGGGTTTTGAAAAAAATTTATAAAGAATAAATTAGATTTCACGAAATTTTAAATTTTTTTAAAAAGGTCCAAAATTGACATATTGTAATTTTTTAGCTGTCAGTCAAAAATTTTTAAAAACTATGACTGTAAGAAAAGTCCTGTTTTTTATTGACAAGTTGAAAAAAATTTATTACTAGGATGCTTTTTTTGGCCGAACAAACGCTATTTACTAATGTCAAAAAGGGTGGTGACCCCCTTAACCCTACAACTTAACCATCTTTTACCTAGTTGTTCACAAATTGAAAAATGAATCCAACCGCCGGATGTAGATGAGCGCCCCTTTTCATGGGGGCTATGAAATCAGTACTTATGCCCTAAACCCCGGGTTTCTTTTTGTTTAGAGTCTCACCCGGGGGTTTTGGAATTTTAGGGTGTCTTTTTTACAGAAATGAATGCTGTTAACAAAGATTTTTTTCAAAGGAATTACAAAGAATACTTTTGGAGTTATTAATACTGAGTACCACGACATTTCAAAATGTACACCATTTAAAAATTCCAGTTTTTTAACTTTTAGGGCCGGGTCAAAAGCTTTTTTTTTGTTTGAATTAGTAAACTTTCCCCCCCAAAATTCTAATGAATATAAGGATTTTTTGTTAAGGGTTTAAATATCAAATTGTGTTAAAAACACAGAAATACAAAATGTTTCGGGGTGTCCCGGGTATTTTTTGCATGTAGTAATTCAATATAAAAAGTAAAAAAAAAAAAAATCAACAAAAAAAACTATTTTTTGAAAATAAAATCAAAATTTGATTTTTTTTCCAACTTTGATGTCAATTTTGGGAATTCAAAATCAGCTTTTTTTCCAAAAAAAACGAAAGAAAAAATCTTAAAAAAATTTTTTAAAAATCACAAATTTTAAATGATACAAGTAGAAAGAAAAATTTTGGGTCGTATTTTTTATCCTTAAACGGGGTTTAAAATAAGTATATGATGAAATGTGTGTTACAGAACAAACTACTTCAGCCGTCTAAGTGTTTAAAGTTTCTGAAGTGAGAAATGATAACTAAAAAAGTTCTGTCCCCTTTGATTACCCCCACAAAACATTAAATTTTTTTTGTTAATTATAAAAAAGGTCTTCAAGCGTTTCAATACGCAGTCTCTTGCCCCGGCACTCCACCTGTATTCCACCTGTGTCTTAATTTAACGTGTAACTTTAGTTTGAATAATAGCAGTAGCTTTGTCCCCGGAAACCCCCCACCGTATTCCCCCCCTGTAGTTTAACTATAACTTAACTTAACTGTGAACTTTAGTTTGAATAATATGCTACGCATTGTACCCGGCACCCCCCCCAAAAAAAGGGACAGCGTTTATATTTCGATTTTTTTCATCAATTAAAACAAAATCCATTTTTATTTCTTAAATAGCATTAATATTTTTTATTAGGGGCATAAAAAATTACTTTCTTTGACAAAAAAGCGGGTTTGAAAAATTTCAAAATTATTAAAATGTGCTTTTTATCTTCAGCATATATACATATTTCCTGTTCCCCTTTCCTTGTGAAATGTTAAAATAACTGAATGGGATATTAAAAAAAAAAATAAATTTGATGTATTTATTACGAACCGAAAAACTTATTGGGATACATTGTTGGAAATACATTACAATATTTATTGAGGGCAAATCCTTTTAGAAACTGCGGTTATTATTGTAACTTTTTTTTTAAAGCTTTTTGATTATTGATTTAGCACCTTTAATTAATAAAAGAATACGAAAAACTCATATTATGGGGAGTGAGGGAGAAATACTTTTTTTAAAAATGTCATCGCTTGTGAACATTTGGTTGATCAATACTCAAATGCAAAAAATAATAAAAGTATCAACCTTTCGTCTTTTTAACGAAAACTTTTCTGTATGTTAATTTATTGCTGAGAATACAGCCCTCATCTAAAAATTTCCTCATTAAAATTGCCTGTTAACCGTTTTTTCAAAGTGGCTGAGAATAAACCTCCTTTTAGAATTTCCTAATTAAATCGTCTTTAATTGAATTTTATTTTCCCTCTTTGCTAAAGGAGGGGGAAAAAGAATCGGCTTCTGGTCTGTATGGTAAAGCAACTAATGGCCCTTTTAAAATCAAAGAGTTTCTTCTGACATTATTTGTTTGTAATAAAATTTAAAATCGCGGAACACTGGAAAAAAATAAGATGAATATTCTGAAATTCGGAGTAAAAAAAGTTTTTTAGTTTTTCCCTTCCGTGCAAGGAGCATTGGTGGGAGAAAAACCCATTACACTGCCGTGTTAGTTTTTTTTCTTCGCAAGGCTCTTCGCGGCAGAGATTTTTTTTTTTATTTATAAGTGTTTTATAAAATTTTTGCTAGCTCTACACCGTTTTTTTGTTTTTTTGTTTGGGTTGTATAGTTGTTTTTTTGGTTTTTGTTGTTTTTTTGTTGTTGTTGTTTTTGTTGTTGTTGATTGTAATGACAAGGTAAAAAATAAAATTAAAAAGTCAACAAATGCGAGAAGATGGTGTTAAAATAAGGTGAAGTGGTTTGTAGTTCATATTGGGGGCTTAGTGTATTCACTAAACCCTCTTACAAAAGTATAAGGGTGGGTCTTTAGATGTTGCTATGGTTGGGTTACAAATATTCTTTACGTGTGTAGACTTTTCGTTTTCAGTAAACCCCTTTTTTTTTTTTCTCGAGCCTTAAATAGAATCAATCAGTACTCGTGGGGGCTCAGGGCTAAAGGTAATGTTCATTTTACATGTTTGAGCGTCTACACGTGGTCAAATGATTAAATTCTAGTTTTTTTAAAAAAGAAAAAGGGCGAAAATCAAATTTAATTTTAATGTAACAGGGTTGCTACGTAAAAACAATACACAAAGAAGATTGAAAAAATCTATCTCCGCTTATTTATACCGGATTTTTTGATAAACTTTAAATAACGCTTTTTTTTTTTGGAATTTTTAAAGAAATTAAAAAATGTGAGTGTTGCCTTGGGAAATAATTTTTCCGCTTTTTTTAACCCCAAACAAAAATTGATTTTTTTTGTATTGGGGGGGTTTGACGAAAAAACTAACATTGCAGTGAAATTTGTGTTTAAAAGAGAGAACAAGGGCGAAGAACAAAATTTTTTCTCTTTTTCAAATTCCTCTGTTTTCCATTTCCTTTAAAGACAAAACATTTTCCAAGACCTGTTAAAAATTTTGAAAATTTTCTCAATTCTTCTGCGAGTTGGGTTTTGGGGAAATTTCCCAGGGGGCTTGACTTTATTAAAGTTTAGGGTGATAAAACCCACATTACCTTATTCTTGGGAAGTTTCTTTTCTTTCGTCACCCTTAGAGCTTTGCGGCTCGATTCACACTGTAAGTGTTTAGGGCGACCCCAAAAGGTGACAAAGGGGAGTAATAAAAAGGGCGGGGGGCTCTTAACTGATAGTTAAAAATAAACCGTTTAGTGAGTTCTTTTTATCGTTACACTGCAGATTCTCTCACGAGATTAAAGAGCAACCGCGATACTTGAAAAGTTATAAAAACACAAGCTAAATAACCCGCCGTGACCGGGTTTCAAAAAGCGTGCCCCTGAAAAAACCAATCGACTTTACAAGTCTGACCGCAATACAAGAGGTTTTCCCGTAGCACAAAGTAATGTTAATTGTTTTTAAAATGTGGGGGTATAGAGCAAGAAAAAAAAAATAAAACTACCAAAATTTACAGATATCAGCCGTGTTTTTTTGGGGTTTATGTATTGTAACTAAAGTACCATAGTTTTTTAAAAAACATGGGAAAAGAAGGGTTTACTGGGGAAACGTATAATTAAATGGAGGTGAAATAATGGGATAAGGTCTATTTTGATTTTGTCTTTGAACTTGTCATCACACTTCAATAGATTTTTTCAAAATGTTTTTTAAAGTCTTATGTTTTGTATGTCCTTTTTAGAGCGCGATAAGCGACCTTAAGGTTTTCTTTTTTTAAATAGTTTTTGAGTGTTTTCACCCAAAGGGGCCCCGTTAGAAAAAAGATCTTTGTACATTGTCACTCTTTCTCTTAGCCCCTTTCGGTAAGCAATTTTTAAAAAATTTGGTTGGTTAAAAAAATTGGACACTGTTGATGTTGTTTAGTACAAAAGGATCTCCTGTGGAGACATAAAAGAATCACGCGGTAGGTGTAACAAAAAGCTTCAGCAAGGGTCTTGGATCTCGTCCTACAGGCAGACTTCAGACCCCCTTTACAAAGGGGGGCGCACCTCTGGATTCAACCCCCAGTCAGAGTAATTGGGGGGCACTCAAAACTAGCTACTAGTGTAATTAGTTACCCCCCCAGCAACACTTCCACGCACCCGGCAAAAAAATATAGACAAGACATTGGGAAAAACGCGTTGAGTTATCAAAACCCTGGGCTTATAAAAGTAACTGGCGTTCCGGCCTGAACATTATGATCAAACAACTCTTAATATGAAGAGAGTCAAGGGCTAGTGTACTCAAGTGAAAAGCATCACCCCCCCCTTC
>JAMZAV010011112.1:0-14748 GCA_024449915.1 Sweltsa coloradensis | reverse complement strand
CTTGACTTCACTGAGTGAGAAATGATCATACATGGCAAGTAGGAACACATTGTTCACTATGATCCAATTAAAATTCTCATATAACTTAATTTCCTCGTTATGTGGCTTCCAATCCCAGACTGGACGTCTGAGATCACATTAACCTGGGTTTCCTGCCTTTTAAGACACAGCCCCCCAAAAAACACAATATCCATAACGATATAAAGCAGGACATAATAATGAATTCGAGATGGCGCATAAATATTTTAAATTTGCTAACAAAAGTTCAGCTTCGGTCGAAGGCTTCTTTCTTGGGTTGTACATGGGTGTCCAGTTTAATAACCTTATTGGTGTTCTATCAATTGAGCAGGGTCTTCATTCTAGCTATTCTTTAGCCAACTGACAGCCAACAGTTAAGCCAACGTCGTTTAACCGGTTCCCACTCGAACACCGAGTAAGTTAGCAATCGGGCGTGGTCAGGGGTAGAGTGAGTGACCACTTACCCTGAACTCACGTATACCGCTGGTGAGAGCAGATGCGGGGTTCGAGAGCTAGTGTAACGGCTTCGTTCTCCTCGACGTTGCTCGGCAGTCGGGGTTAGTGGAGGAACCTATATGACTGTCAAAGTTACACCGTCCTTTCGGATGGGACGTTTAGTCATTGGTCCCCTTGGTCCTTTTCGAAAGGAGTAAGCTACGTGCCGGTACCGAGGTTCCCTCCTCTCTTGTGTTCGAACTTCATCCTTATCTATCACCACTCATCGTCTCGAATAGCCAAATTGCATTAATATGAGACGTTGAGCAATATCCAATCAATCAATCAATTAGCCAACTGACCGTATTAATTATCAGTTTTATACAGAGTCAGTGGCTGACATCTATTTTAAATCCATTCCAAGGCTCTGTGTTAAATACCAATAACCAAACTCTTACTGGGTCATAAAGTTCTTCATAGAAGTAGAGTATATAAGTTACATTAGCTAAGAAGGGTATGTCAGTCACCTACTGGTAATTATAATGACCGATCACCTTGGAATGACATTAGGGATACAAAGATTCACTATCACACAAGGATCGACATTGAAAGTTGATCTATACGAAGTATGTGGAATGATTCAAAAGCTATTGTTACGATCCAGTTCACTGTTAAAGGGAAAATTTCCAATGGCCAAAACAAACAATACATACGTTGAGTTGTTATTTTTTTGTCTGGCTATGATTGTAGTATTTCAATAGTTTCATGACATCGTGCAGGTAATAAAATAAATGCTTCTATTTATATATCCGATATCATGGATATCGATCAATATCTCACTTCATTCACGGAGTGATAAAGATTTTTACATACGATGGCAAGTAGGAAACACGTATTGTTCAACTAATGATCCAATTAAAATTCTCGCATAATTACTTAATTATCCTCGTTAATGTCGGATTCCCAAGTCCCAGCCTGGACATCTGAGATCACATAAACCTGGGTTTCACCGTCTTTAAAGACACAGCAGTTCTCGACCCCCAAAAAACACAACATTCATAACGATATAAAGCAGGACATAGTTGATTCGAGATGGGTCTATAAATGATTTTACTTTCGCTAACCAAAAATTCAGTGTCGGTCGAAGGCTTCTTCCTTGGGTGTTCCCGGGTGTTCAAATCCATAACATCCTTTGTGTTCTGTCAATCCATCAGGCCAGGGTCTTTACTCTATTATTGTATTAGCCAACTGACCTTATTACATATCAGTCTTATACAGAGTCAGTGCCTGACATCTATGTTAAATCCACTCCAAGGTTCTGTGTTAAATACCAATAATCAAAATCTTATTAGGACATAAGGTTCTTTATTAAAGTGAAGTATTTAAGTTACATAAGCTAAGAAGGGTATGCCAGTCACCTGTTAGCGTTTGGATGAGCGAAGCAAAAGCTTTAATGTCACTGACCCTTCAAAAATTAGCTAGGGTATTTTCTTTTTTTTCTGTTTGTTTATTCGCTCTTTACCGGGAAAATGGCATATGCAATCTTGATAAAAATTTAAGTGGACCTTCAAAATCTCTGAACTAAGATCTGCCACGTTTTTGGGTACAATCGAATAAATATTTCCCATGATTATCGTACTTTGACGATTTTTTTTCGATTTTTAGTGCGATATTTTCGTGACATTTGGGACGATTCTGACCGAACGGGTGGGGCTACAACGTTAATTTTTTACATGGGCTTTAAGGTTATGGTGTTGTAGTACTTATTGTAAGAAAAAGTTGAAAAAGTAAGCCAGAATCCATAGAAATAAAGGTTTTAATATAATTATTTTGAGGTATATAATAACAATTAACAAGAAACAATAGAAACTTGACAACAATCACTTACAATGCGTTCAAAAAGCACTAACAAAAGTATGGAGATCCCACGCAACTAAAAATTAAAAAAAAGCTCATCCATCAACGCTACTTAAAAAGCGTTCGCAAAGCGGCCTAGTTTGCTTACACGCAAGGATCGACATTGATAATTGATCATGCAAAGTATGTGGAATGATTCAATACCTATTGTTACGATCTAGTTCATTTTTTAAGGGAAAATTTCCAATGGTCATATCAAACAATAGAACATAAATTGATTTGCTATTTATTTTTGCATCTGGCTCTGATTGTTGTATTTCTATAGTTTCATGACATCGTGCAAGTAATATAATAAATGCTTCTATTTATTTATCCAATATCAAGGATATCGATCAATATCTCACTTCATTCACAGAATGATAAAACTTTATACATACGATGGCAAATAGGAAACACGTAATTGTTAGATTACTGATCCAATAAAGATTCTCGCATAACTTAATTATCCTCGTTTATGTCGGATTCCCAAGTCCCAGCCTGGACGTCAGATATCACATACACCTGGGTTTCACAGTCTTTACAGACACAGCAGTCCTTAGTGTTCTGTCAATTCATCAGGGTCTTCATTCTATATCAAATTGTTTGAGAGTATATACAAGGTGGTGACAGAGAGTTTTCTCTCATACACTCTGTGGTGCTTCAGGTCGCCCCACTGCACCAACGCGGAACCTGGTCTACACGGGAAACAACGTCGCGGCCACCTGTGTGGTACTGGAGAGTCGCCCTGTTGCCAACATGTCCTGGGTCCTGGGCGACGCTGTCATACGCGAAGACGTTCTCGACGACACTCAAGCTACGCCTCAGGACGAGTGGAGGTGGCTCACACTTCAGCTGCAGCTCCAACACAACGGAAAAGACTTGAAGTGCGTGGTCTCCCACGTCACCTTAGACCAACCACTTGAGGCACAGCGAACTATCTTGTTGGAAAGTAAGATTATCAAAACGAGTAATAAATATTTTACCATTTTAAAACAGTGTCTGGAACGTATTTTTGTTCTCGTACTTATTTTATTAGTTATCCTTGTTATTACATTCAACAACAAGAAACGGCGTCTACGCTAAAAAATATTTTGCTTGTACACTTAAAATCTACGCAGAATCTAGTTCCGCGAAGAGCCTTGCTGAAACACGTGAAACTAACACGTCACATGTATTTATAGTTCTCCCACAAGTGCTCCCTGCACAGAGAAAGGAAAATAAACTCACCGGGCAGTCTTTGAGAGCGAGCGGCAGGTCGTTCCATGGGTTAACAACTCGGAAAGAAAAAACATGTTGGCCGAGCACTCCTTTGGCCAGAGGGGGTTGGGGAGGGGGTGCCTACTATCGTCGCCTCCAACACGCGGTCCTGGATGAAGCGCGCGCGCACTTTCAAAATCAGTGTGTGTGAAAATCAGTGCATAGTTCACATTTATTTTTAATTTATGCTGTATTATCACAAAGCTGTTATGTATGTTAAAAAAGTTTATTTCCAGAAACAAAAATTAATTGATTTTCGGACTTCTGTAAGAAATATTATGTGCCTTGATGATTCAATGATTTCAGGTGACATACTTCAATTTTCGTCGTTTATCGTCTCATCGTGTCATCGTTACAAAATACATTTTTATTCTACAAAATTTTACTCCCAGTTTGGCTACAAATTTATACATTTATATTAATCAAGGCCAAATTGGCAGTTGCAGCATCCTTATATAAGGATAAGAAAGTGGTTGCGCAGCTCAATTGAAACTACATTTGTAGTTTTAATTTGATATTTTACCAAAAGCATCCCGGTCGGGTGGGCTTTTTTAATTTCAAAATTGTAGTAAATAAAAACAATTACACCTACGGGAGTTTTTCCCCCGAAAAAACAAATCGTGAAAAAAATTTTTTAGTTTTAAAAAGTCCTGCGTCAAAAGTTAAAAATTAAGATTTTAAAAACAGCTCAGCTGTACTGATATTTGAGGGTAGAAGTTTTTTTTAATTTACTTGTGAGTTTTGGGGAAAAATTTTATACGGATTTAAAAAATAAAAATTTTTTACAGATCTTTCTACCGCCAAAAATGGACACAACCTACAGCACCACTTGGCTCGAATGTGTAGCTTCAAAATTTGGGCCCTCTCTCCCAGAGGGAGTTTCAGGATGAAAGAGCGATTATCTCTTGTAGTGGGTTAAAAATAGAAGAGTTCGTGACAGGGGCCGCAGCTGCAGCCAGGAGGGTCGGGAAAAAGGGGCGGCCAGGATGGCCACGGTGAGGTAGAGGGGGAAAGAAGTTTCACTCGAGCGCCCAAGTATGGGGCTAGAGCTGAGGCAGCTCGCGCAAGTTGAAAGCTAGGCTAGGGGTAGGGGGCCATGCTCGGCCCGGGGAAAGAGTTTCTGTATGAGGGAGCGACGCCCAAAAACCCGCACCCCTGTAATAGGGTGGGCCGAAAAAAAAATTTTTTTTTTTAAAAGTCGTAACCCCCGCTGAAAATTTGGGAAATTTTTTGTGGAGACTAAAAAATTTTAAAAAATTTTAAAAAATCGGGGTTTTATCTTTCCCCGGTCGCGCATGTGCTTTAAAGTTTTCCAAAATTTTTAAATTTTTTATTTTTTTTTTTTTTTTTTTTAGATGTAAAACCGCGGAAAAATTGCAAAATTGGGGAAAACTAAAAAGGGAAAAAAAAAAAAAAAAACGGTTTATATCTTCCCGGGCGCGCATGTGCTCTAAAATTTTCCAAAAAATTTTTTAAAAAATTTACATTTTTTTCGATAATTTTTTTTATTTTTAACATAGAAAAAAATTTAAAAAAATAAAAAAAAGAGCTTTTTACTTGGGGAGAGGCTTATTTTGACAATCGTTTGTCTTTTTTCCAATCTGTCGCTTAAAAATCTCCGTAATTTTCTATCTTTACACGGAAACAAAAAACCCATATAAAATTTTGACTGCATCTTGCTTCTAAATTTATACTACAGTGACATTGAAGGGAAGTTTTAGTTTTCATTATTTACAGAAAAAATCAGTCGTTTTACTCAATTGTGGGGGGTAAAGCTAAAAAATAACTAAACAATTGAGTTTTTTTGATTCTGCAGAAGTAAATAGTTCTATTAGATTTAAATCATTTTTAAACCTTACTTGTACCTAAGACAAGGTAGTTATCTATTATAGTATAATCTTAGTAGTTGACGTAAACTCCGTTCATTTTTTTACGATTTGGGGGGTTTTAAAAGTTTTTAAAATTTATGAGGGGACCCAAAGCTACTTTAAAAGTTTGTTATTTTGTTTTATACCCAAGTGTCAAATTATTTTTTACATTTTCTTGACACAGAAAAAGGTTAATTGAATTATAAGCCCTTTTTCGTTTTAAAAATATGATTCTTTTTCATTCAGATGGTTAAGTTTTGTACCGTGTGAAAGTTGCAGAAGAAATAAAAAAATAAAACCCAAAAGTCTACGTATGTAAGTTTTTTTTTCATCGAATGTTTAAATATGAGCAATGAGCATTCGATTTATTGTTGGGACGAGGGGAGTGCAATAAGTGTTAGAAAATTGGATCCCGCATGTCTTCAATGGGGTGTTAAAGATGTCTATAAACTGAAAAAATAAACAAAAGAGTTTGCCGGATGGTACTGTTGAATTTTTTATTTCCCCCTTAAGTGTACACGATTTTTTTAAATAATATGTCGCAAAGAGTCTCAAAAAAATGATGATGTTGCTAAAGGTTACCAGTATTCAAAAAGGAATGAACTTGGACATCTTATATACGTAAGTTGGAAATTATAGACATTTGAGGGTTTTTCTTGACCTACAATTTTTGAATTTTTGCTTGCTGTGAAAAAATTTCTAATGAATCTGTTCTAGATGGTTTTTTACTTTTGACATTAAAAAATGCAAAGATTTGATCGTGAAAGGGAAGGGGGAGGGTTAGTTATTTATTTGTGAGAAGTTCATTCAAGTGTTTTGATTTAAAAGTTAAATTTCCGTGGATGTTGAGTTGCAGCCCAGTTAAATTCTGGCTTCCAAATGTAAAACCCAAGATTTTTACAGCAGTTTAAAGCTCCCCCGTAAAGTTAAAGAATTTTCAGATTGTTTTGATATTTTTAGAAAAAAATTGGGGTAATTTTCAGATGAAAAATTAGAAATTTTTTGTTAACGAAACCCGTGGAACTCTAAATGAGAAACACCCCCCTTGAAATTAAGAGTTAAAGGGAAAAACCAGCCCCGGGTTAACAGCAGATATTGGAAAACCATGCTAGGAGAGACCATTTGCGCAAAGAATTCAGATTTTTAGAAGGGCCTAACGGGGGGGAAATACAAGAAAGTTAAAAATAAGGTAAATAATCGATTCGTTTTTCTAACGTGACCTTTTTAAGCTTCTTTTGATAATGATTTTTCTTAAAAATTTTATGGCATTTATAATAATTGACAGGTAAAAAGTGAAAAAAGAGTGTAGCTCCCCTCTTTTACGAGAATGGGGTACCCACACGTCTAATTCTACATTTGCTTTTTTTTTTACAAAAGTTTTGTTGTGACGATGTAGTTTTTTCCGGGAAAATTTGGTAATTTAAAGATTTAAAAGAAAAGAAGATGTTCCCGCAAAAAGTAACTAATGAAGAAGTCTTTTCCCAAAATTAAAACCCCTTAAAATTAAAAGCTGCACACTTCAAGGTTTCCATGCATAGTTTCAAAATGCGCATCAATAGACGGATTATTGGCAGTTCTAATTTCCCTTTTCTTTCTTGTAGGTGATTTCCCACACAGCTGAAATTGGGAAAGGATAACCCTTTTTAAAGGGGTAAAGGGGTAAAAGGGAAAGGGGAATTCTTATCGCCTATTAAACCTTTTCTAATTGTGGGGAAAATTTTGAAAATATTTTGCACATGAGGTTATTACATGAAGTGGATGCATCGAAGGTTTAATGAAAACCAAAGGGTTTTTTGGGGAAGTAATCAATCGCAAAGCCCCCTTCTAGCTTTACAGATTTTATCTATAAAGGGGATTGACAAGCGAAGGGGTAAGGGTTGGAGCTTTTTTTGTTGATCTTAAAAAAGCTTTTTTCAGTACCTTTTTTTCCTTTTTTAAAAAAACTAAAAACCAGGTAAAACTTGCCCTTTTATTTGTTTCAATATTGGCGGTTATTTTTAAAAAAAGAAAAATTTTATAAATTTGAAAAATATAGTTCAAAAGTATTCAATATATTTTGTGGGTCCCGCAAGGATAAATATTAGGCCCCCTTTTATTTTCTTTACTGTGATAATCTACTTAATGGGAGGAATAAAATTATATTTTATATGCTGATGACTTGGTTTTTTTATTTAAAAGGTGTGGATTTGAAGAGATCGTAAGACTTCTTAAAGAAGTTAAAGGGGTGGATGTTTGGGTTTTAAAAACTCAGGAACTTGATATTAATTATAGTAAAACAAATTTTATGATTTTTCATAAGGCAAATTATAGAACAAAATGATATTCATTTGACGTTAAATTTGTAATGGAAAGCAAATTTTCGAGAGTATATAAATTTAAAATTCTTGGATTTTTTCTTAGATTGTAATTTAAATTTTTAAAAGAAAAATTATGATATGTTGTAAAAAGTATCATCAGAAAATAGGAATTATAAGTAAAATGAAGAGGTTTTAACAGAGAGAATTTTTAGGCTATTTGTAGATTCTTATTTTCACTCATTTTTGATTTTGTTTAGGGGGTTTGGGAGTAAGATTCTACCGAATATGTTGTACTTCAGAAGAGAATTGACCATTGTTTTGATTAAATTTCCCTAGCCAAATTTCAATCTTTTGCTTCACGATTGGGAAAAAAATGAAAATGCGTCTGAAATACTACAAATTTTAAAAGGTATGTATTCAGGTTTTTTCCCCAATTTTTTAAAATTGTTGATCGTGATTAAAATTCATTCTAATAAACTTTTTTAAAAATTTCCCTAAATTAATTCTGAATCATTAAAAAAAGTCATTTTTGTACGAGGGTATCCTTTGGGAATTCAATTTTTATGAATTAAGAACCCAAATTTTACTGACTAGGAATAGTACAATTTAAAATAAAATTGAAGCAAGATAATGAATCGAAAAACAAAGAAAATTTTTTTTACTATTTATTTTGTGGGCTTGTCTCGTGTTTTGTAAAGTTAATTTTTCTTCATATGTTCTTTTTTTTTTGATTTTGCTGTTCTCTTTTTTTGTTCATTATTGCTTTTGATTTTGAGTATTCAATGTATTTTCTTTATTTTTCTCCTAATTTCTGGGTTGCCCCCACCGGTGGGAACTTTCAACTTGAGTTAGGGTCCTGTATCTTGCTTGATCAGTTTTTTTTTGAACAATTTTAAATAATTTTATACTGAAAAATTATATATTAGAGTCAAGATCTTTTCACTAAATTGTTATCAAAATTTGAACACAAGAAGATGGTTGACACAAATGAAGATTCGCGTTCGGTGGTTTTTTTTCCGCGAAAGTTGATTACTCCCTGATTTGCTGTTTTTGATTTTTGGCAAACCTCAATCGTTTGATGGGATGTCTAATAAACAGTTTTTTTTCTTTTCGTTTTTTTTTTTATGTTTTTTTTTTTTTTTTTTTCTTTTCTTTTTTTTTTTCTTTTCTTTTTTTTCTTTTTTTTTTTCTTTTTTCTTCCCACCCTCCTTTTTTTTTTTTTGATTCATTTATAAATTTCATTAAACCTTTTTTTTTGTTACAAATTTGTTGAATATTTAAAAGCTTGTTGAATATTACTATTTCAAATATTTATTTAAAAGTAGTTTATTTTTTGTCTGCATCATGTAATTTGATTTTTTTAGTTGTCCCCTTTGTAAATCAGTTTTTATAAATGAATGGATAGACGTTAATAAAAAATAAATAAATAAATAAATGTTAAAATTACGAAAATGTGAATTTTTCAAAATTTGGGAAAAATTTGAGCCATGCGCGACCGGAAAATAAAACCATTTTTTTTTTTTCCCTTTTTTAAAACCCTTTTTAGTCTTCCCAATTTGAAATTTTTTCCGCGGGATTAAACTAAAAAAAAAAAAAAAAAAAACAAATTTTCCAAATTTTGGAAAAAATTAGAGCACATGCGCGACCGGAAGATATGAACCGATTTTTTAAAATTTTTTTTTTAATTTTTTGTCTCCCAAAAATTTGGCCCCCCTACTGTGAGCCCTCATATGAGCTGGGCTGGAGGCCTGGGGTCAGGCGCCCAGGAAAACCCTTTTGTATGAGATGGGGGCGACGCACCCAAAACCAGCAAAACCGTAGGCCCTCAGAGTGACGGGGTGGAGGCCCGGCTCAAGCGCCCGGGAAAAGCTTCTGTATGAAGGAGCGACGCACCCAAAAACCAGCAACACCTGTAGACTCAGGTGAGCTCGGAGGCCTGGGTCAGACCCGAGGAAGAGCTCTGTATGAATGGAGCGACCACCCAAAACCGCACACCTGTAGACCCTCATAGTGAGGGGTGGGAGGCCTGGGCTCGAGCGCCGAGGAAGAGTTCTGTATAAGGAGCGACGCACCAAGAAAACACACCCTTTGAGCCCTCAGAGGAGCAGGCTAGGAGGCCTGGGCTCAAAAGCGCCCAGGAAGAGTTTTGTATGAGGGAGCGACGCACCAAAAACAGAACACCGTAGGCCCTCGAGTGAGCAGGCTGAGGAGGGCCCGGGCTCAGAGGGCCGAGGAAGCTTCTGATAGATGAGCGGCACCCAAAAACCCCGCAACACTTGTAGAGCCCTCAGAGTGACCAAGGCTGAAGAGTCTAGAGCTAGGGCTGAGGAGGCCAGGGCTCAGAACTCCGGGAAAGAGCTTCTTATGGATGAGCGACGCACCAAAAACCCAACACCTTAGAGCCCCGAGTGAGCGGGGCTGAGGAGGCCGGGGCTCAACGCCGAGGAAGAGCTTCTGTAGAGAGGAGCGACGCCCAAGAACCAGCAACACCTTAACCCTAAAAGGTGAGCTGGGCTGAGGGGGCCCGGGGCTCAGAGCCCGAGGAAGAGCTTTCTGTATGAGATGGCGACAAAGAACCAGCACCCCTTAGAGCCCTCAAGGAGCAGGGGCTAAAAGGCCTGGGCTCAGGCGCCGAGGAAAGCTTCTGTTGAGATGGAGCGACGCCCCAAGAACCAGAAACACCGTGGGACCCCCAGAGTGGGGCAGGCAGGAGGCCCGGGGCTCAGAGCCCCGAGGAAGATTTCTGTATAAATGGAGCGACGCCCCAAAAACCACAACACCTTAGACCCTCAGGTGAGCAGGGCTGAGGGGGCCCTGGGCTCGAGCGCCGGGGAAGACCTGTTGAGAGGGACGCGCCCCAAAAACCGAAACACCTGTAAGTCCTCAGAGTGCCCAAAGGTGAAGGTATGAGCTAGGGCTAGGAGCCGGGGCCCGGGAAACCCGGGGAAGAGCTTCTGTATGAATGGACGACGAAACCAAAAAACCAGAAACACCTGTAAGCCCCTCAGAGTGAGCAGGGCTGAGGAGGCCCGGGGCTCAGAGCGCCGGGGAAAGGTTTCTTAGAGATGAGGAGGGCACCAAACCCGCAACACCTGTAGAGCCTCAGAGTGAGCGGGGCTGAGGGGGCCCTGGGCTCAGAGCCCCGAGGAAGATTTTCTGTATGAATGGGCGCACCAAAAAACCAGCAACACCTGTAGACCCGTCAGATGATAGGGCTGAGAGGCCTGGCTCAGAGGGCCGAGAAGAGCTTCTTATGAGATGGAGCGACGCACCAGAACCGCAAAAACCTGTAAGCCCCAAGTGAGCAGGGCTGAGGGGCCTGTTTCTCAGAGCGCCGGGAAGACTTCTGTATGAGATGGGCGACGCACCAAGAACCAGCAAAAACCTGTAACCCTCAGAGTGAGCAGGGCTGGGGGAGGCCTGGGCTCAGAGGCCAGGAAGACTTCTGTATAGATGGGCGACCACCAAAACCAGAAACACCTGTGGGCCCTCGAGTAGCGGGGTTTGAGGAGCCTGGCTCAGAGCGCGGGGAAGAGCTTCTGTATGAGAGGAGCGACGCCCAAAAAACCCGCAACCCTGTAAGCCCTCAGAGTGAGCAGGGCTGGGGGCCTGGGCTCAGAGCGCCGGGGAAGACTTCTGTATAAGGGAGCGAGCACCAAGAACCAGCAAAAACCTGTGAGTCCCAGAGTGGAAAGGGGCTGACGGGCGGGCCCCTCAGAGCGCTGGGGAAGAGCTTCAGTATGAAGGGACGACGCAATAACATTGAAAAACATCCTCAGAGGGCAGGAACTATCCGCTTGATCCCACTTTCATATAAATTCAAATTTATCTTTTGAGGAAGGGTTTTTGTCTTTATTTTAACTTTTTTTTGGACGTTCCCATAATGGTGATGTTTCTATTATTGAATTTTCATAATTTATTTTGAAATCTTGGGTTTTGTAATTCCCTTTTAATGGGAATATCATAAAGTTATAACTATATTTATTGAATTTTTTAAATAAAGTTAATAAAAAAATTTATATACTTTATAAAAATTTTCACTATTTTCTTATTGGAATATCATTTATTTAATAATGAACAAAATAAAATGATCGTTATATTTCTGGAAAAAACGCTAAGTTGGGACGCGTTGTTGAGCGAGCACCGGGTACTGCAACATGACCAGAGTACGACATTCCATAACCCCACCACACAGTTGGCCTAACTGGATATTAAAATTGTACCGAAAAACTATTCCAACATCTTTGCATTGTACTAATTCACGTCTGCCTTCAAAAGTGTATCTTTGTCACTTAAATGCCTCCTTCTTTTTTAACATCTTTTTCGAATTATGATTACCAATAAGTCTTTAAGGTCTTGACCTATTTAGCTGAAAATTTGGAAAATAGGAGATAATGGTGTACTTATTGACCGTGCAAAATTTCATACCGCTCGGAACATTTTTATCTTTTTTTTTTTTTTATATATATCCAACGATCGGATTTTGTTCAAAAACTATACAGCAACCCGCGTAGGTGGTATGTACATGTGTGCAAAATTTCAGGTTGATCAGAGAAACTGTGGCGACCTGTATCGAAGCAGTAACAGAAAAAAACAAACAAACAACAAAAAACAAAAAAAACAGACATTCGAGCCATAAGAGTCAAGTGGAGACGCTCGCTTCGCTCGCTCAATGATGAGTTCCACAACTTGTAAATAGGGGTCTGGCAGAAACCTACCGTTATCGACCTCGCTCGTGAATATTCGGTTCGTTTCTGGCGTCGCTTTATTCCAGAGCCATTACTCGATGACGTCATTCTGGCCTAACAGGCCGTGAAGAAACATGGCGGCCCTATATTTCTTTAGCATTTGCCTATTTGGGCTTTTAAACACTGGGCCCAGGGCGTAGTTAACAAGGTTGGTATACATACACATATTTACCCAAACACTGCATAACCTTAATGCAAGTTTATTTCTAATGTAGAAATCAATTAGACCCAGTATTTTTAGTGACATAAACGGAAAGTCGTCCACTCTTGTCTCTTTCACTTGCCCGTGCTAGTTTTGTTGATTTAGTGGTGTGCCTTTCAGAACAGATTCCGAGATTTGCCGAGTTATTTGTCGGTGGTGACGGTAAAAGATTACCGTTGATTTACTTCTGAAATCGATCGTACTCACCTTATTGAGTCTAAATTGTGTTTGTGTTGCGTGTGTAGCCTATATCTCAGATATGAATCGGGAATTTCATTGTCTTCTTGTTTTTCTGATGTGGGTTTGAAGACTTTACAAAATTCGTTTCTTAACTGCAACTTAATAAAATGAGAAATAGCTCAAAGACTTTGGCAAGCAACTTAGAACCTGACTACATTGTCTCGGTTTATTAGTTTTTTTTACTTTATTTGATGAGCGTAGCTAAGACTTCAATGACAGTACCCAGTTTAAAATAGCTCAGGTGTTGTTTAAAATAGTTTATGTCCGTTTGTTCGCGTTCTACTGGGCAAGTGGCTTATCCGATCTATGATATAACATTCAGAGGACTTTAGATTTTGTTTGTAATTGGACCTGTACGTTTTTCGATGCATCTAAGAAATATTTCACATCAATATCGCGTTTTTATGATTTATTCGATTCATATGGAGCTTCCGAAATTTCTAGTAAGTGTCTTAGAGCTATCTCCAACATGTCAAAGCTACATGTCTTAAATTTGTAGGTTGTTTTAGATATTCAGTTAGTACACGTTCATTACCCCATGCTTTACGGTTCTGGGTTAAAATACTTGCAGAGATTCGAACTTAGGGCTACTACTACCACCATGACGAAGTTCTTAAATAAATAAATAAATAAATTGTATTTAGAGTCTATCCACTCAGATATATAACTGATTTTTCGTGGAGAACTTTAAATCAAAGCGACCAAGCCAACCCTGTAGGCCCCGACGCAATCGACGAGTGAGCGATAAAACCAACCAAAGATCGATATTTTAATAGGAAATATAGCAATCAGTGGTATGGACAGTGCTAACACCCGCGAATCAACGCCAGAATCAACAAGGCCGATTCAGAACAACTCTGAATTAACTATGTGCTTTCGTTGCTAGGACGGCTCCAAAGTCACCGTTTACAAACTCCTAAGACACGAACTGATGGACTTAAGTCCAAATCAGAAGTTAAAAAACTACTGACTTTAGCGGGATCGAATCCTGGACCTTCTGCATTGGATGCAGATACGCTTACAACAAGACCAACGAGCCACACAAACTTGCATACTTGCAGCCATAAGTGGCAACATGAAGAATTTGACTGAATTGGGGGTTTTTGGTTTCCGGTGTGAATAACGTTCAAAGTCCCTCGTTGCTCTCAAAAGGGCAAACTAGACAGATCATTACCCTTGCAACAAACTTAAAATATTAGAGGTTTACTGCGACGGGGGAGTAAATCCTACAGCAGCAACCTTACTGAAGATACCGAAGTTCTTACCAGATCTAAAGAAGCTTGGAGTGCACTGTAGAAGATTACCTGAGATAGAATGGAAGACGGCGCTGAAGGAAATGATGCGCCGCGTCTGGTCATACGAACCGAGTCAACATTTACATCAAGTAGAATCCCCCGACACTTCAAAAAACAAGATGACGTTTCGGCCAAGGGACCTGCAAAAAATCATAATAACTTAGTAAGAGAATGTGTTGTTCTTCTTGATAATTTCGTTTTCGTATTAAAATGTCTGCGCTTCTAACTACTAATTAAATGTTTAATTGGAATTTCTGACTTTTATTCACTCGACTGAGCTATAAGGGTAACATTAAGCTTAGTGTTACATTCTTCTGTCGATTGAAAAGGTGAGAATAGAGACAAGTCCATCTTACAAAACATTAGCAACGATGTAGGGGAGAATTCAACTAGCCTATCTGAAACTTGATGCGAGCTCTGGCAGTCGTCGTCGGAGACGCCTCCACTTACTGGCGACGACCTTTCATCCCACGACGATGGTATCAGCACTGA
>JAMZAV010011111.1:0-31889 GCA_024449915.1 Sweltsa coloradensis | reverse complement strand
TAAAGGGTAACCCAAAAACGGGTTGGGGGGAAATTTTTTTTAAAAAAAAATCTTTCTTTTGTAAAAGTTTATTTAACGTGTTCATAAATAATAAAAAATAAAAAAACGTGAATTTGAGCCCAAGGCTAGTCCCTATTGAGTGAAAACCCAAAATTAGGATAAAGTAATTCTTCTTTTTAATTTTTAAATTTATTGGGTAAGTTATAGGAATTTTTTTCGGGACATGACTTTTCGGATCATTGGCTTTATGTCAGAAAAGTAGTATTTTTTTAGACGATCATCGAGTTTTAGGTTACATAACAATACATATGTCAAAAGGGGAAAAATTTTAACTAAAATGAAATTTAAATTCGGTGATTCATAATTTTAATGAATACATTTTTTCTTTACATTTATTCCCCCTTAAAACTAGCTTTAAAATGTTTTCAATGTCGACCACTTTGGGGGTTAATTTTACAAAATTTTTTAAGTTATTGCATTTTTTTAATTTAAAATTTAAATTTAATAGGAAAGTGATTGGAATTAATTTTGGAATTTATATTTTTTTCGGTTCTTTGGGGCCCATATTGTTCTTGTGGATACAAAACGTGATTTTGGGGTAGTGAAAAAGAAACTTTTAATTGGGTTTTAATTTAATGTTTAATTTTGTTTAATTAAATCAAAAAGTTACAAGAATTTCTTTTTCGGATTTAAATTTTGGTTTTTATTGGCGTTATTTTAGATAGTCTGAAAATTTTTGAAATCTGCGAATTTTTTATAATAATTTTAATATACCAAAAAGGCTAAATTGCAAACATTGAAAATAAATATAAATAAAAAAAAAAACTATTGTATTCAGGGTAAAATTTTCATGACATTTTTGTAGAGCATTAAAAACAAATAAAACAAAATTTGGGTTTACCAAACGGTGTTTATTCTTGAGTTACAGCAATTTAAGAATTATTTTGGCGGCCTTTGGGACCCCCAGAAGGTAAATTATTTGCTACCATTTCGTTCCCCTAAAAATAAATTCTTAAATACGTCTTTTACCTGTCCTAAATTTTGGTGGGGTTCCGGTTTTTGAAAGTTTTTAGTTGCCCCCACGGACTACCCGGCCCAGACGGGGACGCAAGCGTTCACAAACGAACAAAAGAACCCTGAGTTATTTTGATGTTTGTAAATTAATTTTATTTTTAGTTCGATGGACCAGTGGTTCCCCCAAACCTTCCCCCAGCCACTGTACCCCCTGGTATTTTGGGTTTCCCCCAAACCCCTACCCCCCTTCAAAAACAAAAAAACAGTCGATATTCCCGCGTTTTCCCGTTTGAGCGGTTTTGTAACTAGGAGATAAGGCTTTTTGACGTCCAAAAATTTACCGAACGATTTATCACACTCCCTTTAAAGTTCAGTACCCTGTTTTTAGAAACGTACAGGCTTGTTTTTGATTGTACGTGTTCGGGCAGTGCCAATAATTTTTTTGGACCAAAGCAAAACGATGAGAAATAGGGGTTTAAATGCGCGTTAATGACTTATTCATTAATTGAAATACTAAAAAAATTTTTTTTTGGATAGTTTAAATTTTTAAAACAAATTATTTTTGATTGAAAAATTTGAATTTTGTGGGCCGTTTTAATATGATCCAAATTTAGATATTTGAAATCACCGTTTAATTTGTATGTTTTTTTGGGAGGATTTTGCTCTTTTCAGAATTTTATATTGCTTTTACGAGAAGAGTTTTTAACAAAATTTGTTCAAGTTTCTTGGGTTTAAAATATGAGATTGATTTTTTGGAGTCTTTTTAATCATAAACTGGCATCTATAAATTATTCTCCTTTTTCCAAAAAATTTCCTTCGGTTTGTTTTTTATACAATGGAAACCTTGAAACCTAATCCACTCGTACAAATTACGATATGACAGTTTTTATTTTTTTTTATACTACGAGGTGGCAAAAGAAAAGTGTTAAGTTTAAAAGAGGTTTAAAAACACTATTAAACAACTAAAAAGATAAAGTTTAAAGGGTACAGTGGTTGGAGTTTATATAATTTCTTTTTAAAAAAATTTTTTACTTTTTTTGGGTTTGGGACGCGTCAACCGGAACTATAATGTTTTAATTCACCTAGGTGTAGGTGGGAAAGTCCCATAGGGGTCAGAACCAGTCAGGGTGGAAGGAGGAGAGAGGGGGATTAAGTCATGGTCGTCGTCGGCGAGATTGTCAAGGGAGGAATGGAAACCCCGACGACCCCTTTGCCATTTTACTTTTTTGGTTTAACGGCGCGTCAACCTTTTTCCAAAACCCAAATATAACCAAGGGGGATAAAGGAGGAAAGTCCCAACGGGGGCAAAATGTGGCAGGCGGGAAAAAAAAAGGGGGGGGGGGGGGGTTTTCAGTCGTGGTCGTCACGTCTTTTTCATCGAATCGACAAGTAATTTTTATACACAATATGAAAAACCATCACTCGCTAGAGAAACATATTATTTTTTTTTATTTGGCTTTTTGGGTTTTAAAAAAAGTTTTGAAGGCAATGACCAACGACGAGTAAGAAAAATAGGGCATTTCAACCGGGAAGTTCTTTTAACGCCGTATTCGTTTAAAAACGAAAGAGTTCTAGTGTGTTGATATTATTTGTGTTTTGGGTTTCCCAAGTTCATAAAGAAAGAAAATTTTCAGGATGGGTAAAAAATAAAGCAAAAAAAAATCTAGTGTATAATAATATTTTATACCCTTTTAGTTTACGCTTCCCTTAGCCGTTTGGTTCTCATCTCTGTGCCCCAACCGCCCCCTATGTTGGCAAAAATCGTACAGAAGGCCCAAAATTTATTTTTGTTTATTGGATTAAGAATGCGTCAAACCCTTTGTCAAATGCGTACTGTAGCCCAGGGATAGGTCAGGAACTCACATGCGGTCAGAAACCCGCCACGGATGGGGTGGCGATAAGTTCTCACGTCGTGGCCGTCATTGTCTTTTTAATCGTTTGTGTTGTTATTATCGCGTCTAGGGGTGCATGGGCGTAAGGGGGGAAGAGCGGTCCAGACAATGAAAGCCCGGCTCGCCACAGTTCAGTGAGAAACACACTCCCCTTTTTTAGTTATTGGAGAGCGTAGCGAGCGAAGCAAACATTTAATTTCACTACACGGAGTAAAAAAATCTTTTTTTTTATTTTGTTCGTTTTTTCTTCTTTTTTTTCTTCTTTTTTTTCTTTCTTTCTTTCTTTTTTCTTTTTTTTGTATTTTTTGTGTTTTGAAAACAATTCGGTAAACCCAATCCCAATGCGAGCAATTTTTTGGAGACCTTCAAATCTTAAAAATTTGAACTGCCAGTTTTTGAGCGCAACGGGAAAAAATTTTTTATAAAAAAACGCAATTTTTCGATTTTTTTGTTTTTTTTAAAAAAAAAAATCTTCGATTATACACTCAGCTTTTTTCCGATTTTAATGATTTTTACAGAAAACCTTTTAAATTTTAGAATTAAAATATTTGAAGTGAATTTGAGCTCAATCGAATAATTATTTTTTATTAAAATCACAATTTTACGATTTTTTTTTTTTTTAAAATTAGAATAAATTAAAAAAAATTTGTTTTTTTAAGCGTTTTCCACTGTATTTAATATTGCATAGCATTAAATGTTTTTTTCCTTGCAAGGTTTCAATGTGCGTGCCCACACAGTCACATCAGGTGACCGTAGCAGGACAGAAGGTCGTTTTATGACCCAAACCTGTTTGCAAAGCCACAATACTGAAATTTTCAGGTTTTTATTTTCAGGGGTTGGGTTAAAAGTAATTAAAGGGGTTGCAAAAGTTTAAAAAAAAAAAGTAGTCTATTTTTTCTTGGATGTTGTTGAGCAGAAAAAAAAAACAAACCAATGTAGTGGGTTATTTTCAAGATGGCGGAATTCCCGGGATTTTAAATTATTTCAAAAGGAAATGAAAATAGGAAAAAATAAGTTTTTTGTCACTTTGGATCGCCCGAAAACAAAAACCAATTAATCTAATTATTTTTAAATTTTTTCCCTTTTCAAAAGAATAATGTAATCCACTATTTTTCCCCACTAACCCAGACTGCCAAACAGACGCCGAGGAGAACTAAGCCGTTCACAGCCCGAACCCCCCAATGCTCTAACCAGCGGTGTACATGTGTTTCAGCGCAGAGCGGTCACCCCCTCCCCTCTGACCACGCACGAGGTTTTTAATTCGGGCCCAGAGGGAAAAAAGGGAGACTCAGAAGCTGGTGGCTCTGGTGGAGATTTTTTTAAATTTTTCTGATTTTTCCCCCAAAGGGGGGGTTTTGGGGAAATTTAGTTTTCGTAGAGACATGCCCCGATCATATCCCCAAGTTTCGTTTTGAAACATAAAATTTTGGGTTTTTGCCCCCAAAAAAGTCCTTTGGCCTAGGCCTACTATAAGCCCATCGAGCCCAAAAGAAGAATGAAGTAAAAAATTTTGGGTATTGTGTATGGCGTGAGCGTGTACATTCAGTGCTAAAAACGTGTTTCGAAGACACATTCGCATATTCGCAATGATTTTTCAAATTAAGAGGGAAGTACTTATTTTTCAAATGCACAGACACATGACGGGAAATTTTAATATATTTATAATTACAAAATGAAATGTAATTTAGTCCAGAGAAATGAAACACGACTTGGAAAGTGCGAAAAGAGACCAAGACAGACAAAGATGGCGTTGGATGTTATTTCATCAACAATGCATTACCCACACCCTGTTAAATACTGGACATTATTTTCCTACGCGGCTGCCCGAAAAAACGCGTTTGTGGTTCGCCGCACAAGAAAATATTTGCGCCTTTTTTTTATTTAACTTATTATTTAATATGACACCGAAAAGTGGTATTTATAAAGTCACATTGTGGTCAGAACAAGCCTCCGTAGGGGGAGGGGAAGGAAAGGGGGGAAAACTCACCCCGGGTGGCTGTCATCGTCTTTGTCATCATTTGTATTGTCAGGTAGTAGTCCCTTTATTTAAATTTTAAATTTGGATTCAGGGCGCGTCAACCGTTGGGTTTCATAATGCTCCACCCTATCTAATCTTTTAGGGGATATGGGGAGGGGGGGTTTCTTTGCTGGTCAGAACCAGCCACGGGACACAGACAGGGTTTCACTCAAGAATGTTTTTTTCAGCGAGCTACACCCGAGAACGGAGGCTATCACGAAACCACCTCTGAGCGGCTCAGAAAGCCAAATCAACGCAGAAGTGGGACCTGTACGATGCTATGTCTTTATGGATAAACATATAATACAAAGAAGATGAATAGGTAGTCCTAGGCCCAAAGGGCATTGTATATTATTGTTTAACTACATTCGCATGTAAATGATTTAAATTACTTCCCGGCACCTCCACCAAAACTAATGGTGGAGGGGGCCGGGTCTCGGCGAGTATAAATGGATTGCGCGAACGCTACGCACTGCAAAAATAGTGTCAATATGTGTCTACCAATACTAAATGGCAAATATTTTTAAAAAAATCAGCTTTTTATTACATTTGATTGAGCTTGCAAGCAAGATATGATCGAACGATAAACTGCCAACTAACATTACTTAAATCTTGTTCTAGCACAACATCAAACATGACACAGCAAAGTACACATGTGACCCTGAAAACCATGTCTGAATGGGTCTGAGTTTTACTTTATTTGGATAAAGGGCGCGTCAACCGTCAATTTATAATGCGCCACTCTCGCTTAGAGCTTGTGGGGAGGAAAGCCCGTGCTGGTCAGAACCAGCCACGGGTAGGGAAAGGAAAATGGGGTTCTCACGTCGAGGTCGTCATCGTCTATGTCATCGTTAAGTGTTAGCAAGAGCAGCGTTGTTTCTCTATACTGACAACGTGAGAAATAGGGCGCTTCAACCGGATAGGTCATATTGCAACGCCCGTGATGTAGTTTGGTTATATTTTTAATTGTTTTCTAAGTATATCATTTTTTTATTTTTTTTAATGGGGTGACCGGGTGTAGGGTGGAGGATAACGTGCCAACTTTTTTTGAACTGGGAAATGTGATGGATAAAACACAGTCATGTAAAAGTTGACTGTATATTTTATTTGATTTACCAAATCACACGTAAATAGCAAGAGAGGAATATTTAGAAAAGAGCGTGGTGCCATGATTGCACTATCTTTTACCATGCGTAGCTAATAAAAAAACACAGAATACAAAAAGTGAACAAAAAGGGTACGTTCGAATGATGCTCATACGCGCCCACAACACCCAGACATGCCCAAGATGCCCGAGGTTTAACATTGGGCGCTACGGGCGTTGTGATGGCGGCGGTGTATACGGAATGCTTTTGGGCACGCCCACGCATGCAAGTTAGCATCATTCGTAACGTACCCAGCGTAAACAAAGAGCCAGTGCCTACTGGATTACTAAAACAGATTGGCTTACTGACTAATGTAGATTGTGATACCAACGGGCCTAAACACAGGGAATTTATCAAATAAGTATCCTGTTGCACAAAATTCACGCCAAACTTCAGCGGAGGAACCGACGTGAGAAACTAGGGCGCTTAAAACCGGTTGGGTATATTGCGCCCCCGTAATATTCTATGTTAATTAAATGAGTTTATGGATGATTTTGATGATTAAAATATTGTTTTTTTAGTTTATAAAAGATACAAAAAATATAAAAACCGACGTCAATTTAGATATTTTAAAGAAATTATTTAATTGAATTAAAAAAAACTGATTACTAATTTTAAAATATCAGGGGTTTAAATGTGTTTTACTTTTAAAAATCCCAATAAAAAAGACGTTAAATGATTTAATCTAATGCTCGTAAAAAGATTAAACTTGTTTTTAATTAAGATTTCTAAAAAGTTTTACTATTCTAGAAGAGGCGACGCCCCCGGGCTCCCAATGGTACCGGAGATGGCATTTGGATTAAATACATCGAGAAATCGAGGAATTTTGCTATACATAGGGCGGGGGGCGATACACGTAAAGCGTTAGTTTAGTTAACTTTATTGGTTTAAAGGGTGCGTCAACCGTTAGATCATAATGCGCCACTCTATCGTAGGGGATATGGGAAGGAGGGGCTCTTGCTGTTCAGAACACCCACGGGTAGGGGGAGGAATGTGGAATTCTCACATACCGGTCGTCAGCGTCTTTGTCATAGTTCGTGATGTCAGGGTCGTCGCTCGCCTCTAGTTTCGAGTGTACCCCCCTTATTGCTAGCAGATGTTTGTGAGATGACTTTATCTCTTTCCTCGCCTTTTTACTATTAGCAAGAGCCATGCTCTGGGCCGGGTTTTCTACCCCGGGCCCAGACGGGGGACCCCCAAAGCGTTCACAACGCAACAAGAAGCGTGAGAAATCTTGATGATTTGTAAATTAATCTTTATTAAACTGTTCGCATGGGACCAGTGGTTCCCAAACCTTCCAGCCACTGTACCCCCTAAAGTAGTTTGGCTTAAACCCACGTACCCCGCCCTTCTATAAACAAACAACAGTCGACATTTCCGCTGTTTCCCCGCTTGAGCTGTCTTGTAACTCAGGAGAAAAAGTGCATTTTGACTGTCACTTAAAGTTACCAAACACATTGTTATCACACTCCCTTTGAATTTCATGTAGCCTGCGTTGTAGAAACTGTACAGGCTCGTCTTTGTATTTTTTGGTTTTTGACCCAGAGTAAATAAATTATAAAAAAATATTGCTACATGGACAGACAGCTTTTCTAATTTCTTAAGTTAGTAGTTTTAAACAAATATGCATTGTTTTTATGATAAAGTAACAAATAATGTTTGGTAATGCTGGACTTTTCGCTAACTGCCTGAAACCTCCCCGCGTTCCCCGGGGGGTACGCGTACCACAGTTTGGGGAAAAACCATTGGCAAAGACGATAAAAAAATAGTATAATTTGTCTGTTTTCTTTCACAGGCGATGTCGAAGGGAATGAGGCTCTTTAACGACGACGACGGACGACGACGGGAGAAAATAGGGCGCTTCAACCGGGGGTTAAACATATTGCGCTGCCTGTAATATTGTAAATAAGCTTATGCTTAGACGAGTGCGTTAAACTAAGTTTTGTTTATGTTTTATGTGCAATACCGAGTTTTTAAAATAACTCGTAAATGTTAGTATGTCAGTAGGTTTAAAACTCTGGTATCCAGCCGATGAGTGGTGAGGGGGTTACGTGTTTTAGATTCAGGGACAATTCCATGATTTAAATTTGGGGACGAAAAAGTTAGTATTTATTACATGCAAGAACTTTTAGGAGGTTGGCAAGGATGGCATTGACGGGATCTGAAGAGAGAGCGTCAAGGCTTCAGCTAGGGTTGCAATGATGTCCCAGACAGGGGACGGGGGGGGGGGACCGGGGTTTGCAGGACGGGGATTGTCTGGTTTGCGCGGAGATCGAACACGGTGCTGGTTGGTGTTTGTTAATACATTAGCATAAGTATTGGTTTCCCTGTGATATTTGGAAGTAACAGGGGCTGTACGAGTCGGAGAGGTTTCCTTGTGAAGTCGACGGTCGCTGGTGATGCCGGGGAGGGCCCTGGACCTGGATTTTTGCTGCCTTCAGGAACTCAGGGCACTTCCTGTACGCGCAGGGTGGGATTCTCCACAGTTTAGCATGTTGCTGGTTCTGAAGCCGGTTTGGGGCAATCAGTAGACTTGTGTGTAAAAAGAACATTTGAAACAAGATGGTGGGAGTGAGCAGAAGCTAGAAGAGTGGTTTTAAAATTTTTGGCAACTTAAGCATTGTCGGGGACCCTGGGGCCCGGTAGCGCTCCAGCGTGACTATGAGGTGGCATACACGTTCGATAAGATGTAAGGGTTTCCTTCAGATTGAATCAACGAGGTGACAAAAAAAGAGAGGCATTGGTCGACGGACACCTTCGGATTCACGATGAGTTTGTTGTCAAATTTCAGTGAAGATGACGCCTTGAAGCTTGAGGTCCTCCTTGATCATATCTCCCCAACTGAGGGAGAAAGTCCTCGTAGAACAGACTTTTTGAGCCTCAACTCGTCGGGGGGAAGTGTGGTACATAAGGTCTTGTTGTTTCCGCGAGGCAATTATTTTGTCGTTTCGTATGACGCGAGTCTGGTCTTATTTGAATGTAACCAACATTAGAATTAGATTATACGGTGAATCGTCCTTTGGTAGTCGAAGTTTAGTAGGGAGGGAGTAACTTTTAGCTTGGGACCCCATACAGAGTGATGGGGGGCGCGTGATCAGTTTGTTAGACTTGGAGGCTTGAGGCGAGTTGGAGTCACGTGATCGTTTGGATGCAATAGGTAGTGTGAGGGGGTCAGACTTGTAATCGAAGTCTGCGTTATCATGATCCATGTTTGATTGGTTGCTGATTGTTTGTAGTTCACAGCCTGGTCGAAAGAACCTCGAATCTATTTTCTATGTCAAAGGAGCCCATTCGTACGAAAATGAACTGCTTCTTCGGATTTTAAGCGCTTTTAAAAGGTGGACTCGTTTTTCAAACATTTCCGCGAATAACTATGTTTTGGGTTTAGTTTATTTGGATTTAGGATGCGTCAGCCGTTAGGTCATAATTCACCACTCTAACCTAAGGGGGGGGGGGGGAGGAGGAGGGGCCATGCTGGTCAGAACCAGCCCCGGGTAAGGGGGGGAAGGGGGGTTTCCCACGTCATCGTCCATGTCATCGTCTTTGTCATCGTTCGTTGTTTTCGTGGTCATCGTCGCCGGGGGGTCGTCAAGGGAAGGGGCAAGGTCCCCCACGACGATTGCCAGAGCTCGCCTTTAGTTTCGGGGGGTAAGAGATTCCGCTCTATCTAGCTGATGTTTCGAGGTGGACTTTTTCTCTTGAATCGCTTTTACGATTAGCAGAGCCATGCTCTGGGCCAATTCTACCCCGGGCCCCGACGGGGGTCATTCATCGTTCGTGGTGTCATTGTCGCCATCGTTGTCGAGGGGTCGTCTAGGGAAGGGAACAAGGTCCCCGTGTTATTTCCCTTAAACGAATAGGAAGAGTGGTCCATTTGGGCTGGGGACCCGGGTAGTGTTTTTTAAGCATTAAATGCTCGGCAGAAAATGCGAGTGGTGTGGCGAGGCAAAACTTTCTGCAAATCTTGTCACACGAGAGTAAAAAGTATAGTTTTGCGTCAGTGCGGCAAGTCATTGCAATAACCCGTCCGAGGACAAGCTATGTCGCGCAATTAGAGTAGGTGTATACGAGAGTGACACAGCGATGCACTTTGCTCTGTCAAGAACCAATAACTGCGAGAGTAATGTTGACAATAAGTTTTGCAACACTATACTATAACATTGGTAGGCTCATAGGAAGCGTAGGATCTGAGAAGTTCTCAGCTCTGACTCCCTGGGTTGCTAGGCTGGACTGGAAGCAGGGCATTCGAGTCTCGACCTCACCCCGGGTGACGGGAAGGCTCGAAGAACGGTAGGTCGTCTCGAATGTGTTGGGTTTGTGGTCCAATCACGAGGAGATATGATTATGATATGTGCTTAAAAGCACTTATTGAAATCCTAGTTAGACCACGCGGACAAACTATCTGGGTGTATTGAGTTTTGACGCAAGGTCTAGCTTACCCCGAAGGTTTGGTTGACGGTTGATGCCCCAACAAGAAGAGAGAGAGGAACAACGAAAATAATAAGTAAAATATATGTTTATAATATATATAAGTGAAATGAAAACTTCGCTTCGCTCGCTACGCACATCCAGCCATCGGAATCTACGACGACGTGAGAAACTAGGGCGCTTCAACCGGTTTAGGTCATATTGCGCGCCTGTGATAATGAAAGTGATTGAGATGAGTAAATGGTGTGTTTGATGATTAGATTGTTTTCTAAGTGTATAAATAACAAAATAAAAGATGGGTGATGATGATAATAGCAATAAAAAAAACAAGAGTAATGTATGTGAATAAAAATAAATAATTAAAATTCAAGGCTAACTTGGATCATTTTTAAATATATTTTGCCTCGTAGCTAGGACGGCACCAAAGTCACCGTTTCAGGGCCGTATTAAGGGGGGGGGGGGGCTTTAGGGGCTGCAGCCCGGCCTCGCTCTCGTGGCGGCCTCATAATTTCACCACCGCCTACAGTTTTTTCCATGTATAATTTTTTGTTTATGTAATTTTTTTAACTTGTTACAAATAATATCCCTAGTGGAATATTTTAGCGTTTCCCACAATTTATAAGCGAAAGGTTAAAAAACGTAGCATATAGGTACGTTTGCAAAAACGGCCTAAATCGCGAGGAACATTATACATGTAGTTGGCGCTTGACCTTTGGGCGGCACGTTAACGTTTATATTTTAAATTGAGTTTGATCAAAAACCGCTTGCGCACAACAATGGGAGAAAAGAGACTCAAATTCACTAGTCCTAATGTCCATCGAAAATGTCGTTCTTCGGCCAACTGTCGTGTAAAAAGACGGTAGAATAATTTGCATCAACAAAATGAAGAAAGAAGTATTTTTAGTGTATCAAGAACTGAACTGAAGATTGACTTCTGTATACCCCTCCGTAAGTGTAAAATTCAGTAGAAATATTTCTAGGAATAAGTAAAACAGACTATTTATAGAGTTTTAATCATTCTAATAAATTTAAACTAGGGATTACACAGAATAGAATAATCAGTAGCCGGTTTGAAAACTAGTCGCTCTTCAACTCCCCTAAGTTTGTTTCACATTCGGGGGGGGGGGGGGGGGTATATAGTCAACAGATTAAGTTAACGAAACGGCCTCACAAAAAAATTAGCCCCGGCCTCCAAATCTCTTAATACGGCCCTGCACCGTTTACTCTTTACTAAGCCAAAAACTGATGTATTGAAGTCCACAAAGAAGTTAAAAAACTTCTAATAAAGCGGAAATCGAACCCTGGGTTTTGTGCATTCACTAATCCAGTGTACATGGCGAGGAAAACTAGGAAGCATCAACCGGTTAGGTCATAATGCGCCGCCTGTGATATTGTCAGTTAATTAAATGAGTTTATGGTGTGTTTGATGATAACATAGTTTTCTTAGTTTATTCAAGAAAGAAAATTCAAAAATCAAAATCTTTTTATTTCAATTAAAAAAAACGTGTTGATGTGTATGAAATTTTGTTAAATATATCAGTTTGAATGATAAATTTAGAATGTTTGTTTCCGTTATCATATTACGATAGAAGTACTTCATATGAAAGGAAAATGATCAAACTGCGTGTGCAAGGCATCATATTCGGGACATTCTGCTAACAATATTGTGATGTATTATATGTGCCACATCTTGGATCAAAGCACAAGTTCATACAAGCATTTTTTTAAATTCATTTCGTTTAAGGACGTGTCAACCGTCAGGTCATAATGCGCCACTCTAGCCTAGGGGATATGGGGAGAAGGAGCCCATGCTGTCAGAAACCAGCCACGGGGGGAAGGGGGGGGGGGTGTTCTCACGTCACGGTCGTATCGTCTTTGTCATTGTCATCGTTTGTTGTGTAGGTCGTCAAGGGAAAGGACAGCAACGATTTCCAGAGCTCGCCTCTAGTTTCAAGGAGTAAATATACTCTTCTCTTACAAGCTGATGTTAGCGAGGTGGACTTTTCTCTTGAACGCCTTGTACGATTAGCAGAGCCATGCTCGGGATATTTCTACCCGGGCCCAGACGGGGGATCAAATTGCGACATTAAGAATAGCAACAATTTTGCTAATAATTTTAGATCTCTATTGTAGCTGTGACCTTGATATAACAAATATTTTCTACAGAAGATAATATATATTCATCTGTTCAGTATATCAAAGATCAAACATCTCGGTAAAGTGAGAGACTATCTGCTCTGCATAATGAATGCTAAAGCAGCGCATTGACACAGACTCTAGGAGTAATTTCCTTGTGCTGTTAAACCATTCAACTAAAGCCCACATGCCTTAGAGTTGTGAGGAACATCACCCTTCATGCTGCGCCTCATCATGCAATATGCGTTAAACTACATTTTATTTCGAAATATTATAAGTAAATATTGAAAAAATAAACGGTGGATAAAACCGTAACAAAACGTTTATCTTTAGTTTCAACAATTTGTCACTGCCTTATAAACACATAAATCGGAAAAAACATCACTGCCTTATAGACTGCACTGCTAGCGTGTATAACCCAATTACGTAATATAAGCTAAGCCGCTAGACACACAGTAGGGCCGTGGGAAGCGTGGATGTGGAGCCATCATGATCAGGGAAAAACCCACCGCCGTCTAAATGTATCGTACCTTAAATTTAGCAGCCTTTGTGTTAACAAGCGGTGTAAACCAAAACCACAAGATGGCGAATTTCTCGGTATTATTGAAGAAAAACAGTTTTTCTTCCGCAAAATCTCTCAGTTACTCCAATTTCCGAATAAAGCAATTCAAGTTTGTGGACTATATACTATTGTTTATCTGCATTAGGCTTTGAGTAATTAAAACTAGTTATTTGTGCGGGATGTGTGTCTGAATAGGTCGTGCAGGTCTAGGGTCCCTAGGAGAGGCCTAGGGCTTGTCAAACGTGTTATGTTAGCATAATTGAATGTAGTCCTATAGCCTAATGGAAACTTAAGGCCACACTGTGTATTAAAAAATAATTTTCTAATCTGGGCCTAGGCCCGGGACGGTTTCTGATTTGTTTTATGAGAGTTATGACAACTTTTCGTTTTACACATAGACGCAAAATTTAAAATGTCCGCCATTGTTTAGTATTTTTATCCCTTGTCGATCAAATAATCCACTGCATCTTAGTTCATTCAACTAGATGAAGTATCTATGTTGCAGTGAAATGATTTTCCCTGATCATGATGGCTTTCTAACGTCCATGCTAGCGCTCGGTTGGAAGGATGGGAGACTGAGCGTCTAGCGCTTTGTACGAAAAGCTTATTTACGTCTTTGGATAACCAAAAACCCATGTAGTACCAGTGTGCTTTGGGAATGACTTGACGCGCGCAGTCGTCTGCGAAAACGAGACAGTGATACAATTACTGAAATTGACAACGACGGAGAAACTTGGGCACTGAAACGGGTAGATATTTTGCCCCCGCCTCTGATTTTCCCGAGTAAAACATTTTTTTTGTTTTTGATTTTTATTTTGTACCCAAATTTAATAAAAAAAAAGAAAAGTAAAAATTGTAGATACATAAAAAATTATTTTTTTGATGAATTCATTATAATAATTTTTACTGAAATTAATTTGTGTCCGAATGAATAATAATATTTCTTTTTCCGCAGCAAAAAAAATACATGAACTCGTATAATTTTTTGTATTTATTGGGGGAAAAGCGCAAATTTTAATTTAAATTGTCAATATGAGTCTGAAATCAACAGAAAGTGCAAATATTTAAGAATTTAGATTATTTTTACACTTAAAATTTTAATATTGTTGATTAGTTAGTAAAAAAAATTTTATCGACAATTACAAGATAGGTTTCTTCCCTTTTTATTTTCATTTAATTTTTAAAAAAATGTTATATATAATTATGAACTAGAGAGCCCGTGGTATAATGAGCATGCCTGTTCCTTTTTAACAAAAATGAATCCTGGGCCCAATTTATGTTTTGTATGTAGGAATGGGGCGTCAACGGTAAGGTCGAGCCCCCCTGGGCTGGGGGAGGATTACGGAGGATCTCGGGAGGGCCCATCCCGGTCGAACACCCAAAGGGAAAGGGGGGAAAGGAGGGATCTCACGTCCGGTCGTTATTGTTTTGTCATCGTTCGGGGTTTCATTGTCGCATCGTCGTCGGGGGAGTAAGGGGAAGGGGGCAAGGTCCCCCACGACGTTTGCCAGAGCTCGCCCTAGTTTCGTGGAGTAAATACCCCCTTTCTATAGTGATTTTACGACGGGGGATTTCGTTTTGAACGCCTTTTACGTTAGCAGAGCCATTCTTGGGCCAATTTACCCCGGGCCCAGAGGGGTTTAAAAATTCACAATGTTAATTTACAAAACATTTATTGGGCCCTAGGTTTGTTTAAAAATTGTGGGGTTTAGATTTTATTAAATTTTTTAATCGTTCATTTTTTTCTCAGGGTTAAACCTGCCCAGGGTGAAAAGCACCCCCCTTCCAGGTCTAAACTAGGTATATTGGAGGGGAAGTGAAGTGGGTTCGAGGTGTTGCCCTTGCATTCGCTTATGCCCAAAGAAGATTTGGCATCATTTTTTCAGTAGGAGTGCAGGTCTCGGGGGAGATTTGAACCGGGACCTCCACAATCAGATCTACCTACTAGTCACGTAACTGATTTAAAAGTGGGGAAAATTTAATTTTAAGCAGACCAAGCCAACCCTGCTGCGCCGGCACCATCGACGTTTTAACCTTTTTTTGTGGTTTGGATTTAGGGCGCGTCAACCAAAGGGTCTAATTGCCAACGGCCCATAGGGGATATGGGGAGGAAACCCCCCATGCTTAAGAAAACCGCCAGGGGAGGGGGGGGATAAGAAGTTCTCACGCGTGGTCGAAGTTGTCATCGTTTTTAAAGTGATTTTTTTATATTTTTTAATTTTTGTTTAAGATTCTCCATGTAAACGTAAGGCTATGACACAAATGTTTAAAAACCCTTCGTAATTCACACACAACATGTATTGCATGTATATATGTGTAGATGTTGTTGTTTTTATTTTGAAGGATATTGCCCACCTTAGTTTTTTGGGCTAGGCCTTGCTTTTGTGATATTACTAAAGAATAATTTTTATTTCACATTTAACGTTAAAATAGAAAATAAACCCAATAAATCTTTTAAGAGAGTCAAAACCCCGGGTCAGTCTGGATATTCATCGGTTTCTTCCATAAAAATAATATTTTTTAAAAAAAAATGGTTAAAAACCTGTTATGATCAGTTTGTTTTAAAAATTTCCCATACTTTCAAATTTAAATTTTAATTACAAACAATGTATGGTAGCTTTAAAATTTTGTTAAGGGTTTTTAGTGAAATGTCCTAGGCACATTTTAAATTTCGGTTCTATAGCAAAAAAATTAAACCCTTTAACGACGACGACGTGGAATGAAGGGTGCTTCAACCCGGTTTGGTCAATTGCGCCACCTGGCATTTTAAGTTTTTGAAATTAGGGAGCCTATTCTAAGTATATATAAGAATAAAATGATAGAGGTTATAAAAATTTAAATTAACTACTTTGATTGAGAAAGTAATAAAGTTTGTCGCCGTCTTTAGGCAAGGGAGCGATAGTAAGAGAGGCCCGTAATCATCGTCAACCCTAGCCCGAAACGTTCCTATTGGGTTTCTGAGTTGAACTTTATTGGATTAAAGGCGCGTAAAACCGTTAGGCCCATAATGTGCCACTATATTCATTCATATATTTTGTTTTTTTTGCAACCGTTAGTTCATAATGAACTACTCTATCCTATAGTATATATGGGAGAAGGTCACATGCCCGTCAGAAAAAACCAGGGCTTAGCAGAGCCGTGCTCTGGGCCAATTCTACCCCGGGCACAGGACGGGGTTGATGTGAGTTAAATTTTGTTTTTTGATGTCCATATGATAAGGAATGCCCGAGGTCTGTTACAGAGGACTCACTTCCAGCATAAGAATAGAATAGAAGAATAGAATATATTTATTTTTCTTCTCTACAAACATACATTTAACTTTTAAGTACAGGAGTAAAATTTTATTTTACTAAAATAATCATTACAATTAAAATGGTATGCATAAAATAGTAAACGACGACGCCCGTGAGAAAACTAGGGCGCTTCAACGGTTAGGTCATATTGCGCCCCCTGTGAATGAAAGGAAATGAGAAGATTTGAATGCAGGTATGTTTGAGTTTAGATTGTTTTCTAAGTGTATAAATATAACAGAATAAATAATTGATGATGAAGAAAGTAATAGCAAAATAAAAGTTATGTATGTAAATGAAAATAAAGAAAAAAAAAACAAATGTGTAAGATGTGAATTAAATTTTTTAAATAGATTACAATGGATGAGAAATTTAGAAGTTTGTCGCCGTTATCATATGATAGAAGTTTTTCATAATGATTGGGAGAGATCAAATTGCGTGCGGCAAGCATATTTTTGGGCCCACATTCTGCTAGATATGATGCACGGTTAAAGGTACATCACATGTGCCACAAATGGGAATAACCTTTTTCTCTAGTTAAGAGATATCCGTGTGTAGGCGTGTGTGCCCTATACGAAGTCAAGGACAATACCACTCTTCTCTACGTGAGAGTCGAGACGTAGGTGGACGAATTTTGTTAGTCAATGTGGGCATCACACTACGCAATTTGTTATTTTGGCAAACATCCCAAAGATGCTTGTCGCAAATCCAACAATCTTTGCTGGAACCCAAACTCTTGAACATCTGGAACGGGAACTAGATTGAAATCAACGTCGCGACGCTGGGAAGCTTCCTTAGCAGCCCTATCAGCGTGTTCATTTCCCTCTATGCCCACGTGTCCAGGTATCCAGCAAAACTCTATTATATAACCCTTAGAGTTGAGTTTTTCTAAATAAAATGTGATATCTTGTACCAAATGATGACTTAAATACATGAGTTTTACAGCTTGAAGTGAATTTAAGCTATCTGAACACAAAAGGTATTCTCTACCTACAACGACAACGTAGAATGTATTTAAGAGCTTCACGGATGGCGAATAACTCTGCAGTGAAAACTGAACACACATCGCTTAGCCTGAAACGTTCAGTTAAGGTGGGAGCAATAAAAGGCATTTCCCAAAACCTTGTTGTCAATTTTGGAGCCATCTGTGAATACCAAAGTAAACCTTTGATGTTCATGGCAAATCTTTCAAAAGTTAATTTTGAATACACTATCGCAAGTAGAGTTTTATCAAAACGACAAAGGTCAAATATAATAATCGGCTCTGGTGTAAACCAGGGCGGGTTTTGCTAAATACAAAATTAAAAACTTTTGGTAGATGAAATTCTATAAGATTAACAAAAGTTTACATCTTAATCCCGTTGGAAGAGATCCCTTGGGTTTGTTATCAAAAGTGTCTGACATATGTCGTGTTAAAAAACTTTCCGATTTGCTGGATGGTTAGGCATAGCTTTAATTTTCATTAAATACGTACCCATCAAGGGGTTTCTCCGTTCTGCCAAGGAGGAACACCTGACTCGGCATACAAGCTGACTACCGGCTTGTTCGAAAGAACCAAGAGCAATACGAAGACCACAATGGTGGACAGTGTCTAGAAGTTTAAGGGTTGTGTTACTTGCTGAGGAGTATACGAAACACCCATAGTCCATCTTGGAGAAAAACTAGAGATCCGTAAATTCTCAACATGCAAGTCCTATCTGCACCCCACGATGTATTACTGAGAATTTTCAATAGGTTGATTTTCAACATGCATTTTTTTCGTAACTCAACAACGTGGTCTTTCCAATTTAGCTTTTTGTCAAACACCATGCCGAGAAGACGGACATTTGTTTTAAATAGAAGTTCTACATTGTTAAAAAGATAGTTTTGGGTCATTTTGGATCCTTGAAGACGGCAAAGTGAATGCACTGAGTTTTTCGGGAGAGAATCGTGTCCCCCCCTTTCGAGCCCATTCACTTATATTGTTCAATCCAATTTGCCACGTGTCTTTGAGCTGTTTATAAATTTACCCATCTGTAGAAGTTCCCAGGTCATCTACAAATAGGCACGACATTAGGCTCTTTGGATACAATCCACCACACTGTTTATTCCAATAGCAAACAGTGATACCGACAAGACCGAGCCATGTGGTACCCCCTGTTTCCAGTGAGAACGAGTCTGACAAAACATGTTAACACGCACTTTGAAAGTTCTATCTTTTAAAAAGGTTTTCTTAAATTTTGGCCCTGTGCCCTCGAAAAAACCCCCCTCGTGAATCTGTTGAAGAATATTTTATCTCCATGATGTATCGTATGCTTTTTCAATGTCAAAAAGCACACCAAAAACATGTTGTTTTGCAACAAACCCTTCTTGAAATAAACGTCTCTAATCGAACCAAGTGGTCGATGGTGCAACGACCCTTGACGAAATCCACATTGGACGTTCGCCAAAAAACTGCGTGTCTCCAGCATCCACATAAGTCGTTGTTGATCATCTTTTTAAACAATTTGCAAAAGCAACTTGTCAGAGAAATAGGGCGTATGAAGTCGGCATCGACTTATCTTTTTGGGTTTGAGAAGTGGAATTAAGATGGCACTACGCCAACTATCGGGAAATATGTCAGACAACCACAAAATATTAAAAAATAAAATAATAACTTCCAATGAGGGGTCAGTCAGGTGCACAAAACATGTCGTTGGCATTTTGTTTCTCCCCCAGATGTGCGACGTAATGAGCTTAACGCCATACGGAGTTCCCACAAAGAGAACGCTCTGTTGTAGGCTCATCGTTTTCAGATGAGAAATTAAGTTTTCGAGCTTCTGTAAACTGCTTTGTGCTAGAAATTCTGCATCATATCGTGCATTACTGTTACCGATGCAAAATGTGTACCCAGTACTGAAGCCACATCTGCTGGAGTAGTAACTAATTGCCCCCATCCTTGATAGCGGGTATGGTGTTTACCTGACGTCCCCTAATTGATTTAATCCTTTTCCACACCATCGTGGGGAAAAGGTGCTGTTTAAATTTTTAGAAGATACATACTCTTGCCATGACTGCCTCTTACTATGTTTGATAATCTGTCTCGTTTTCGCTCTCTCGTGCTTGAAATTGATTAAATTTTCAAAGTAGGAAATGTATTTAATTTTTTAAAAGCTGCTTTCTTGCCTTGATGGCCAATGCACAATCTTTGTTCCACCAGGGGACGACACGACGACGTTGTTCACCCCCTAGTCAGTGGTATACTGGCATATGCTGCATCAAGCAAAACATTACTCCATATTGACAAGCACGTTGGGGTCACGAGAATAGTAAAGTCCACCTTGAGCAAAGAGACTTCACTAATTTCCCGGAACTTTCCCCAATCAGCTTGCGCAAGTCTCCATCCCTGACCTGGATTGTGTGGCCTATTGTAGTTTTAAAACATTCACCTGAATTGGAAAATGATCACTTCCATGTAAATCATCAAGCACATTTAGCTCGGATCAAGCGATAGCAATGGTGTACACATGACTAAATCTATGGCTGGAAAAGTGCCAGAATGTGACGGAAATGAGTCATCTGGCCCGTGTTCAACAATGAAACATCATTGTGTTGTAGAAAATCTGCTACAACACAACCCCGTTGATCAGAAACTACTGATCCCCAGTCAGTATGGTGAGCGTTAAAATAGTAAAGAAGAGCTCGCCTAAGCTAGACTTGTGTGCGAGCATAATACAGAAAATGTTATAAAATTACATTTGGTCAAGATGGAGGAAATTTTTGTTGAGTTGTATATATAGGTCTACATGGTACATAAAATAATAAACAGATTTAAGTCTAGTTAAGTAGTGATTAAATAATAATTAAAAAATGAGTTTTTATAAAAAAATAAAATCAATTTATGTGCCTACCTTATGCCTATTTTTTTCGGTCAAGTACGGTATACAATACTATTTTGAAAAGGCATCTGCATAAGTGGTCTTCTAGCGTACAGCTATGTTGTAATGTATGATCTATGAAAGTAGCTAATCCAAATAAGTTTATCAGGGGAAAATAATTATATAGTGGTTTAATTTTAATTTTAGAATTTTATAAACACTAACAAGAATATAAAAATAATAATGTTATCTTCAATTACCACAATGTGAAAATTTCATTTGTTTCTTCTATACCCATTGGAGGATCCAGTCGTTCACTTCTCTTTTATATTTGGAACATTTTAGTTTCAGTCTTTATTATGAGTAGGTAATTTGTTAAATATGCGGCCCAAGAAAATTGTGCATGGTGTTGCCCAAGTGCCTTTGTTCATGGATGATGTCAATGTTGCCACGAGCAGTTTTCTAGTCACTGGCATGTTCATAGTATTATTTTAGTTTTATAGAGGCCTAATGTTTTATTTGTGTATTGTGTGAATAAGATGCTATTAAATAAAGTTGTCTAATATTCATAAGTTTTGTATTGCTAAAAAAGAATAGTGGTGGGGTATCTTTTTGGTCTGTTGGTTATTAGTTTTATTATGTGCTTTGGATTGTTTAGGGTTCAAGATAACATTCTCTTCACACCACCCCATCCTATTATTCCATATTTGTAATTAGATTGAACAAGCGCCGGTGTATACCGTCTTTAAATTGTTAAAATCTTGTATTTGTTTTAGGCCTATAGAATTTGTTAGTATGTATCCTTAAATTTTTTAATATTTTCTTTGATATGCGGTTACCAACCAATTTCTCATCCAGGTAATACCAGATATTGCTTTACTTGCAACTTTGTTTATGTACTACAGTGGATGAGTTGTTGTCTACTTAAGCGTGTTCACTTTTTTCCAATTGAAGGTTCAGTGGCATGTAGAATTTGTCATGGGATTTATTAATTTTCCTAAAAATTTTTCAGTTTGGCTTTTCTTCGTAGTGAAAGCAATAAATACCGTTTTAGAGAGGTTTAGAGTGAGTAGGTTGTCCTGGAGCCAATCATAAATAAGCTTAATTCAGTTCCTGCATATTAAGACCGATTTCCAGTCTTTACCATAAAATATTAATACTGTCTCATCTGCATATGAGATTAACTCCCTTTAATTAAGATTGCATAACTCATTCACGTAAATAGGAAGAGAAGGGGAACCAAGTACAGTGCCCTGAGGTACCCCACAGTTATTGTTTTATAGGAACTTGGACACATTAATTGTAACACATTGTCTTCTGTTTTCCAAATAACTTTCCAAAAAGTTTAATGGATTGCCACGTATACCATACTTTTCCAACTTCCGCAGGAGGGGATCTGGTGGTGACCGTATCGAAGGCCTGGCAAGATTTTTTTTTTTCTTTAAAAAATACAGCAAATGTTTTTTCGATCTGTAAAACAGCCACTATATTATTTGATTCAGTAGTTTGTAAAGTGCATCATCAGAACTCCGTTTATTTCGGATCCAATATTGATTTTCAGATAATACTTTATGTTTCTCAAAGAAATTCATCATTCTTAGTTTGAGTGAATTTTTCTAAAGTCTTTGAGCTAAATTGCTGAGAATTGAAGGGTCTATAGTTGAAGGGGAGGTCTTATCGCTTCCTTTGTGACATGGATATATTTTTGCTCTCTTAGGTAATTCTGGGGAAATATTTGGACGTTTCAATACTCAAGGTTAAAATATATTCGAGAGGTGTATTATGAATGCACTTACTCTTTTTTCAAGTGTTTCCAGTTCTTAGACCATCAATCCCTGGAGAGGTTGTGTTTTAAGTTCATTATATGATTTTTTATTCGGGTGTAGTTATTGGTATCTAGAAAATATTTGATGATGATACTCTTCCTCGTCTGAGTTGGTCTTTTATGTGTTATGAGTGTAGGGATGTAGTTGGTTTAGCCTACTTAGTTTGTTCTTTTTTATATCTTAGCTAGATTTTCCCAATACTAGTAAAAGAATTACAAAGATTTCTGACAAATCTGTTGTTATCGTTAGGTACTTGTGTTTTCTAAGAGAGGGTCTTGCAGGTTGTTTACTTCAATTTTGTTTGCTTTTGGGACAGTCGGTTGCTTCATTTATAGTTTCCCATAATTTACGCATGTCATGCTTTGCATCATTTATTGTATTTCTTGTAATATGTTCATTCGAGTGTTTTTGTATAAGTGCATTAACTGTGTTTCCTATAAAGTTTAAATTGATTTTTTATATTTCGTATCTGGTACTAGATTGTTTGTTTTGCAGTAGTTTTCAGCTTATAGTTTAACCTCATTTTATATTTATTCTTAGTGCTTAACAAGCATTGGAGTTATCCAGGGCTTTATGGGTTTGTTTTTTGATGTTTATTTTTAATTAATTTATCGGGTGGTAGCCTCTTCATATGTGTGAAGTATATTAGTAAAATCGCTCATGGACTTATTTACATCTTCTGTGTTATATACCTGGTTCCACGGTCATTTATCAGGCATTGTTAGTACATTAAATCCAGTTATGTTTGATGTAATTTTTGTTTTTAGTTAGTATTAGGCTTTTGGACGTATGAGTTGTTTAGCAGATTAATGATGTGGCATAGTGATCTGTACTCGAGGTTTTGAGAATTGTTGGTATAATTTTAGAGTCATCAAGTTGTTTGCTCGTTTGGAGAAAAAATATGGTCCAATACATGTTTTGGAATACCTCTGTTACGCGAGGTGTATTCATTAATATACGAGATTAAAGCCATGTTTGCAAGTATATTAAATATGTTCCCACATTATGTTTGTTGTGAGTAAGTGTCATTTAGAATGGTCTTAGTTGCAGTCTACTATTAGTATTATGTTTGCATTATCTAGTAAAGTTAAGTTGTCATCCAATTCTGTAGAAAATATTAATGTTTGTTGCGGGAGATCTGTAAATAGCTAGAATAGTAACATGGTCCAATCATTCATAATTTAGGTTAATGGGCAACATTTGCATGAGAAAAAGAATGTAGACCTGTCTGCAATGAATCCACATTTATGTCAAACATCACTTAGAGTTTTGTTATTGATGAAGCATAATGTAAACCATTCAAAATGTGTAATATATAGGAAATAAGAAAGTAGAGTAGTTTGCAGATTATAGGCATTTGTTGGGTTGCTTTAAGTGCGTTCAGTTAGTATTATACATCATATTCAAAATTTAGACTATTCAGTAATATCGTTAATTATGAAGTTTGTTTGCACACCTCTCATATTTAAATGGAAAATAGTTAAAGATTTGATTCATTGCAAAGTGTTGTCGTATAACTTATTTAACTCGGGAGAATTGTTACAGCTTAATGTGGTGTGGAATTGTGAGGTTAGGAATGTAATTGTCATTCATTTTGGGAAAGGATGATGATATATAAATTATTGATGTTATTTATTTACCGGTATTTTTTTTTTGGTGGGTGTTTGATTCATGAATAGCCTTGTACGCCAGGTTAGTGACAAGTTCAGTGTTAACCGTTCTAGGTCTTCTATAACCTGTGGGATGTCATAGGCTTGTTATCGGTATTAGTTTGGAATCATCATCCTTCATTAGAAAGGACATTGCCATTTCTGTCCATGCAACTTTTAGCCTTGTTTTTTCATGGTTTCTTGCCAACCAGAACAGATTTTTCTTTACCGGGTCAGGTGTTCATTTATGTAAATGTCTCTTTTAGGGGCCAGCCATGCCGATTTTTTTTTTCAGTGGTAAGGGTCTTCCGTTTTTTTTTCTTTTTTGGGGCTGGGGGTGCATTTTTCTTGTTCTTTTAGAATGTCCTCTTTGTCGAAACGGTGTACAGTTTTGCAAACGCTGACCGGGGGCCTAGGCTTTTCGTTTCCTTGTGGGTTCTTGTGCGCAGTCGGTGGCATACTCAATCCCATTGGGAATTTAGCAATGTCCACGCCCACTGCACTGCATATGTCTTCGACAATCGGTTGGGATCGTTTTTTGTTCGGGAATATTATGAAATTCAAGATTATAGTTTTCTTGAGTATTGTTATATGTTATTGTTTCGGTCAGCCAGCGCCAAATATTCTCCTGTAGTCTGGTGTGTTCTCCTCACACTCTCAGTCGTTTTTGAGCGGTTTGGGTGACTTTTTTGAGCTCTTTATTTTCATTTAGTATGTTGTCGAACAAGCTTTTGCTGGAAGGTCCAGGGCCTTCATGACGCCCTTAATGCCCGTTGTATTGCAATTACCGGCATCACCGATATTAGATTTGTCAGCTTTACTTTATAGCTGCAGGTATTTGATAGAGACCACAGATTCGCGTATAGTAGAACGGGACGGAGATCCTTGCAGCCTTTGCAAAAACCACAAAATCCCCTCTGGATTCTGAACCATAGCCTTATAAAATCCCTTTGACATACCGGGACGCAATTCAAAATGGAAGGTTTTCATGGCACTCGCGTCACATTTGGAAATTCTTCTTTCCTTTGAAAGTTTATACACGTGAAGCACTCCCCTACGTCTACACTTTGCGCCATCTTGACTTGATTCTTTGATTCGATTAATACTGAAGAAAACCTTCGGGGGAAAACTTTCAGTCAGATGCCGGTTGGTGGATTCGACCCGTGGACCTCCATCACAACGTCTCACACGCTACGTAGACTATCTCTTGGCTCAAGTTAGAGTGATCTCGGAATTCTTGCGACTCGCACGCTACCTGGTGAGGAATTGGGATAGGCCTTACTCGTCGAAGAATGGAATCGTAGTAGGGTACGGGACGACGTAGAAACTAGGCGCTTTAACCGAAATTGTTCATATCGGCGGCCGACTGGATATTTAAAGTTACTGAACATGAGCTGATGGTGTGTAGGATGATGACATTTTTGTTTTCAGGTTTATAAAAAATAATGATGATTGTAATGAGGAAAATAGAATGAGGTTAAAAATTATTGGTACTGTTCGTTACGGGACCCCCTCAATGTTGTTAATTGATCCCCTCACGTCGTTTTTTTTACTTATTTCTATTAACAATAAATAATTACAAACTGCGAGGAGTTGAATAGACCCAAACAGTGAACTTGACCACACGTTCAAACGTGACGCAGGCGAAGTACATCATTGGAAACGCGTAAGCTACATGAGAGCAGTCGTCGCCGTGCAGCTGACATTGACGTTCACAGACTCCAAATGAACCTCAAAAACCTCTAACATTGCTATTTTCAAGAAAGTACTTTTCCATGAAAGTCCTTTAATTAAATCGCGACGTAAAGGGTTTTGTAGGTTGAAGTATGTGGCGTAGGCCGTGTCACTTCCTGGGCGCAAAGTTTGTTAGCCGGAAAAGGATGTTTTCGAGCTTTGTTCGAAATAATTGTGTTTTTCTGGCCTCCCAAAACTCCAGATGGGAGTAGATGTAGTAGTTATGATTGTCTAATGAATGTTGTAATGAAGTTTTACATTTTTTGGAGGGGTCCCGTTAATGAACAAGTGTCAAATTATTATTTACAGGGAAATAAAGAATTTGGTTTATTTGGATAGAACGCGTCAACCGTTAGGTCATATTGCGCTTCCTTTGAAAATGTGTTTATAAGTTATTTTAGAACTCTATATTTCCAAAGGGAGGAACGTAAGGGGTGAACGTGGGGAGACTCGGGGGGTTTGACAGGGCTGTGTGTGGTCAGAACCAGCCACACGCAAGGGGAGGCATATGGAGTAGGTTGGCGGGGGCAATGGGCCGGGCGGAGCATGCCGGGGTCGGGTTCGGGGGGGACTGTGGCCTGTGTGCAAAATCAGACCGGGCAAGCAATGGACAGAGGAAAAGGGAGGGTACGGAGGAGGGAGGGGTTGGTGGTTCCCCATGTCGTGGTCGTGCTTCGTCTCTGTCATCGTCTGTTTTTGTCATTGTCGTCGTCGTCGTCGTCGTCGTTCGGGAGGTTGTCAAGGACGACGACCTCCAGAGCTCGCTCTAGATGTGAGGAGTAATATATCCCTCTTATATAGCAGATGTTTGCGAGTTGGGACTTTTATCTTGGAATCGTGTCAACCGTTAGGTCAAAACTGCGCCTCCTGTGCATGTAACTGTAGTTTTAGTAGTTAGTTATTGCAAGGGAGGAACGTAAAGGAGGACACGGGGTGGTGTACGCGGGGTGGACAGGCCTGTATGGTCAGACACCAAGCCACACGCAAGGGGAGGTCGTGTGTGAGGTGGCCGGGGTCGGGGCTGGGGAGCTGTGGCTGTGACGAAATCAGGCCGGCGCAGGCAAAGTACAGGGGGCAGAGGGAGGGATGGGGGCGGGAGGTCCCCGACGACGATGGCAGGAGCTCGACTCTAGTTTCGGCGCTGTGAGTAAGTTTGCCGGCACGTTACCGATACGGGCAGGTAGATTCAATCAAACACTTCGCCCTCCCTTAGCTGCGAAACAACCGTGAAAATATTTTTTACGGCGGCGTAGGGGTATGGATAGTGGAGGGGCCCATGATGGTCTGAAACGCCACGGGTTAGGGGGAGAAAAGTAAGGAAGGGCTTGTCAGGTCGCGGTCATCATCGTCTTGTCATTCGCTCGTGTGTCATTGTCGTCGTCAGGTAGTTCGATAAGAAAGGGGGGCAAGTTCTCGAAGACGATTGTCAGAACACGGTTCTAATTCAGGGAGTATAATTCTGTCCTTCTTACTAAACAATTTTGCAAAATGTACTGTTTCTAATATCGCCTTGATACGAATAGCAGTGCCATTGCTCAGGGCCAATTCTATCCCGGGCCAAGACGGGTGTAAACACGTGTTAAAAAATTATTTCAAACCTTCATTGTATGAAGTTCTAGTGTTGTGTGTGACAAGAATGGGATTCTCATGAGTTCCTTATATTGACAATATAGAATATTTGAGCAGTAATCCATTAATTTAATTAATTAATTCATTGTTGTAAATTGTTGTTAATTCTATAATGGATAAAGTTTAACGTTGTGTCCTGCGCACCGCCTTGAATAAATTAACACATGCCTAAAACAAAACTTATGTATTTCTTCTACTTACTCTGTCACAGAAGACCAAGCCACCATGCAGGGCGCCGGACACCATCACGAGCGAGCAATGGCCAACTAGACACCGGCATATTTTTATATGGCATACCAAACATGAGGTGCACGGATAAAAAGATGAAATGTTAGGAATGATACATAGAATTGTGTATGGTGATGATTGAAAAACTCTCGGAGGACACGCTAACTGAGCAATGAATGGGACTGTAGTAAATAGGCTGGTACAGAATCGTGCGTTTGTTGTCTTAGAGTATCTGCTTCAATACAGAAGGTCACGGTTCGATGCCCGTCATGTCAGAAGTTTTTCACTTCTGGATTTTGGATTAATCTTTAAGTCCATAGTTCGTGTTTTAGGTGTTTGTAAAAACGGTGACTTTGGAGCCGTCCAGCAACGAAAGCACATAAAAATTCAGAGTTGTTCTGAATCGGCTTGTTGATTCTGGCGTGATTCGCGGTGTTTGCACCGATTGCTATATTCCTATCGATTCTTGGTTGGTTATCGCTCACTCGTCGATTTCGTCGGGGCCTACAGGGTAGGCTTAGTCGCTTTGATTTACTGTCCCCCCACTGAAAATCAGTTAAATAACTTGAGCTGGGTAGGCACAACACCCGGCACAACAACCGGTACAAGTGGCTCCCGCACTTACATATCTTTGCAGTGTTATCGCCACTGGAATTGACGACGCGACTGAAAGATCGTACATCAGCAGCAGAGTGAGTATAATGTAAAAAACCCCACATGATGTCAACACTGATACTTTAAGGTACAGAAACTAAGTTCTACTTAATTCTTATCCCCTGTGTCATGAAACATTCAAAACCTTCTAGCTCCCTGGCTGTAGTGTACAATGGTTGATAAACATGCCTTGTATAAAAATACCGTTCTTTTTTAGGTCACATTGAAAAAATTGTCACTCTACACCACTGCAAAATACATAATGGAATTTTTCAGGAAATTTAACTTGAACCCACGGAGCTTCTATTCCACTCCCCCCCCCCAAAAAAATTACCCCTCCACCCATTGAGTAAAAATAAGGGGAAAGGGTCTATTAGGGTTTTTGAATGATTTCATGAGTTTTCTAGTGGAAGGAGAAACAAACACTAAAATTTGTGTTTAAATTTAGCACTTAAGATATTACAGTACACACACACAAAATTGCAAGAAGTATTTTAAACCCTCTTGGGGAACTTTTGATGCTAAAGTTGAAGAAAAAGCCAAATTAATTAAGCATACCTGACATTTGGACAGCTAAAGCCAATTGAATATTTCATTTGTAGCCATTTTCTTACATGACTTATAGTAAAGAGCATTCAATTGGATCAACTTATCTCTTTGAACTTTTTAATTATCTCCAACGGGTTAGATGTGGTAAGATTAATCGCTAATGCTCAAAGGGGGCAAATTCGCTCTAGGCTTAAAACTTCGGAGGGCCCAAAAATGTGAGAACGGTGCGTCCGATTTTTTTTATGAAGTGTGTTCTGAGTTCAGAATCTAAGTGGTAAGCCACATGATTTTTGAAAATATAAAAAATGGTTCACGCAACAACTTTTTTTAATTTGGTGATTTAACATGGACGATACGGAACCTGGCAAAACATTTAAACTAATACTTTTGCACATAAATAGGGCCTACTGCAGTCCTAGTTCTACATGTGCCCCTAAGATGGGCAGCTGAATAATTTAATTGTAGGCTGGCCTACATGCAACAGGTAGGCCCTACTTATGAATACCCACATATCTTATTGGGCTCTAACATAGAATCTAGTATTGCAAAGTGAGGATAATCTTGATTATTTGAACTTTGAAGAAAAGTAAAACCCACATTAGCCTAATTATTAATTATAGTAAGTACAAGTGATGGAACGTTGAAAATTTTCAATGAAAATTTTCAATCACTGAAAATTTCAACAAGGCTTGAAAATTTTCACCAAAGACGGACGACGTGAGAAACCAAAGGGCGCTTCAAACGGTTGGTCATAGTGCGCCGCCTGTGAATGAAAGAACATGAGAGCGTTAAGGCAGGTTTGTTGATGAATTAGATTAAAATTGTTTTTCTAGGTATAAATTACAAAATAAATAATAATGAAGAAAGTAATAGCAAAATAAAAGTTATGTAAATTGAAAATAAAGAGAAAAGAAAGAAATGTGTAAGATGTGAATTCAATTTGCTAAATAGATAACTAAGGATGAGAAATTTAGAAAAGTTTGTCGCCGTTTCATATGAAAGAAGTTCTTCATATGATTGGGGCGAGATCAAATTGTGTGCGCAAAGGCATCATATTTTGGCACGTTCTGCTAGCATATGAGGCACCGGTTAAAAGGTACATCACATGTTGTAAATATGGGAATAACCTTTCTCTGGTTTAGAGATATCGTGTGTGTTTAGGCGTGTATGGCCTTTACGAATTCCTAGACAATACCACATCTTCCTACGTGAGAGTCGAGGACGTAGGTGGACGAATTTGTAAGTCAATGTGGGCATCAACTACGCAATGTTGTTATTTTGCAACATATCCCTAGATGCTGGTCGCAAACCAAACAATCTTTGCTGTTATCCACACTTGACATACTGGAACGGAAAACTAGATGAAATCAACGTCGCGACGCTGGGAAGCTTCCTTAGCAGCGGATCGCGTGTTCAAAATGTTTTTCCCGCTATGCCCACGTGTCCAGGTATCCAGCAAAACTATTAGGTATCCGCTTAAGAGTGTTAGTTTTTTTAAATAGAATTAGGTGTCTTTTACCAAATGATTTTTAACAGAATACATGAGTTTATAGTTTGAAATGAACTTAAAGGCTATCGGAAACACAAACAAAGGTATCTCCACAACGACAGGGTAGAGCTTCAAGGATGGCAAATAACTCTGCAGTGAAAACTATTCACACGTATCGAGTAGCTGAAACGTTCAATAAATGGCACTTCCAGCCTTAGTTTCACTTTTGGAGCCATCTGTGAATACCAAGTGAACCATTTATGTTCATGGCACAATCTTTCTAAAGTTATTTGAATATACTATCGCAAGTAGGAGTTTTTATCAAAACGACAAAGGTTCGATGAATAGGAATAATCGGCTCTGTGTAGAACCAGGGCGGATTATTGCAAAAAACAAAATTAAAAACTGTTGGCAGATTAAATCTTTAAGATATAAACAACAGTTTACACCTTAACCTCGTTGGAAGGGTGCCATCGGGTTTGTATTTCAAAAGTGTTATCTTACATATTCACATTTAAAAACATCACGATTTGATGGATGGTTAGGCATAGGTTTAATTCATTAATGTACGTACCTTCAAGAGGTTTCTCCGTTACTGCCAAGGAGGACCGCACCTGACTCGGCATTACAAGCTGACTAATGGCTTGTTCGGAAATGCACCAAAAGCAAGATGAAGACCATAATGGTGGACAGTGTCTAAGAAGTTAAAAGTTGTGTTACTTGTGAAGAGTATAGAAACATCATAGTCCATCTTGGAGCCAAAATAGAGATCCGTAAATTCTCAACATGCAAGTCCTGTTCTTGCACCCTACGATCAACGTCGCGACGATGGTTAGCTTCCTTAGCAGCCCGATCAGAGTTGTCATTTCTCTAGGCCCACGTGTCCGGAATCCAAAACATTCTAAGATAGAAACCCTGAGAGTTTTGTTTTATAATAATATTAGTGTGTACACAATGGGTGTGGGAATACACGAAGTTCACAATTGTAAACTGTACAATGAGAAATGGTCGTGGGAACAAATCAGGTCGCGAGTATTCAACAATTTCTCTAAATATATCAACCGTAGGTTTTTAAAATGGATTTCAACGTGTTATTAATGTAAGGCCCCAGCCAATAATACGCGGGAAACATTGAGGACGACGTGAGAAATTAGGGCGCTTTAAACGGTTAGGTTCAGTACTGCGCTGCATGTGATATTGTAATTTAATGAAAATAAGTTTACGGAATGTTTGATGATTTTTTTTTTTTTTGAGACAGTGAAACCAGTATAGCATAATTTTTCGCTACTGCTATTGCTTCTTAAGAAATAAGACATATATCTAGTCAAATTTACCAATTTCAGCTATAAAAAATGCCATGAAAAGGCTAAACTTTGCTTTTAGAGAATTTGGCTTTAAATGTGTGTTTTATTTTTAAATTGCGGAATGCATGAAGTTAAGCTGAGTCAACCGTTAGGTCAAATTGCTCCACAAAGCTTGAAGGGATGTGGGGGAAAAAACCCATGATGGTCAAAACCTGTTCGGGTTGGGGATTAAAGTGGGGGGGGGAGTCTCACGTCGGGATTGTTCACGCGTCGTCATGTCGGGGAGGTGGCCAGGTAAGAGGAGGTGTCCTGACGACGATACAAGGAATCGCCTTAGTTCCGAGGCTTTGTAAAGTTGTAATATTATCATGATAATTCGTTTTGATTTTGGAAAATTTAGGATTTTTCGGAAGAACCATTTAATCAAAACTAAAACACCTCTGGCAATAAACTTTTCGTGAATGATGACGTGTGTCCTATATTCTGGTATTGGTTTTATTGTGTGAT
>JAMZAV010011110.1:0-14160 GCA_024449915.1 Sweltsa coloradensis | reverse complement strand
TTGATCATTTTCATATGTCAGTTTATTTCACAGTTTCATTTGTCAATTGAATTTTGTCAGTTTGATTTGTAAGAATGTCAGATTGCAATTGCATTTTGTTGGTTGTTAGTTATAGAAGTAGTGTTAGTATGTTGTAAGTTTGTCATTTTGTCAGATTTAAATTTCACAGTTTGACAATTTCATTTGATAATTGCTAGTTTTCGTCAGTTTGATATTGTAAGAATGTCAGATTGTCAATTGCATTTTGTCAGGTTGTAAGTTTTAGTCATTTAAATATTGTTAGTTTGTCATTTTTTCAGATTTTCATTTTCACAGTTTGACAGTTTTATTTTGTCAATTTGCTATTTTTCGTCAGTTTGATTTTGTAAGAATGTAAGATTTTCAATTGCATTTTGTCAGGTGCTTGTTTTAGTCATTTTCAATTGTCAGTTTTTCATTTTCACAGTTTCATTTCGTCAATTTGCTAGTTTTCGTCAGTTTGATTTTGTAAGAATGTCAGATTTTTTAATTGCATTTTGGCAGGTTGTTAGTTTTAGTCATTTTCATATCGTAACTTTTTCATTTTCACAGTTTCATTTTGAAATTTGACAATGCGTTTGTCTTTTTTCCAATCTGTCAAGCTTAGAAAATCTCCTGATAATTTTCTATCTTTACACGGAAATACAAGAAAACCCATTTCAAATTTTGACTGCATCTTGATCTTCTAGAATTATACTACGAGTGACATTGAAGGGAAGTTTCAGTTTTCATTATTTACAGCATAATTAGTTGTTTACTCAATTGTGTGGGTAAAGCTGAAAAATAACATAGACAATTGAAGTTTTATTGATTCTGACAGAAGTAAATAGTTCATATTAGATTTAAAATCATTTTTAAACCTTACTTGTACCTAAGACAAGGTATTATATATCTATATAGTATAATACTTAGTAGTTGACGTAAACTCGACCGTTCATTATTTTACAGATTTGTGGGGATTTAAAGTCTTTAAAATTTACTGAGGGAACCTCATAAGCTACTTTAAAGTTTGTTATTTTGTTTTATAGCCAAGTGTCAATATTATTTGTTTACCACTTTCTTGACAGCAGAATAAGGTTAATTGAATTGTATAAGACCTTTTCGATTTTAAATAGTGATTCATTTCATTCAGAATGGTTAAGTATTGTACCGTGTGTAAGTTGCAGAAAAATATAAAAAAAAAAGCCTAAAGTGTTACGTATGTAAAGCTTTTTTCATCGAATGTGTATAAATATGAGCAATGAGACATTCGATTCATTGCTTGGACGATGGAATGCAATAAGTGTATAGTCAATTGGAATACCAGCAAGTGTCTTCAATGTGGTGTTCAAGATGTCTATGAAACTGAAGATTAGAACAAAAAGAGTTTCGCCGAGATGGTACTGTATAAATTTGTTTTTTTCCCCCTCTAAGGGTACACGATCTTTTTAATCATGATGTCGACGAAGAGTCTCAAAGTAATGTGAGTTGCTAAAGGTTTACCAGTATTGCAAAAAGGAATGAAGCTTGGACATCTTAATATACGTAAGTTGGATAAGTATATAGATCAGTTGAGGGTTATTCTTGACAGTACAATTTTGATATATTTGCTTGCTGTGAAACATATTTAGATGAATCTGTTCCAGATGGTTTTATTACTGTTGACAATTATAAAATGCTTAGATTTGATCGTGAAAGGGTGGGGGGAGAGGGTTAGTTATTTATATTGCTGAGAATTTCATGTCAAGTGTATTTGATTTGTAAAGTTTAAATTTCCGATGGATGTAGATTTGGCAGTCAGTTAAATTCTGGCTTCCAAATGTAAAAACCAATGATTTTTACAGCAGTTTTTAAAGCTCCACACGTAAAGTTAGAAGAATTTTCAGATTTTTTTGATATTTTAGTAAATAATTTAAAGTTGGAAGCAAATGAATTATTTTTTCTAGGTGATTTCAACATTGATTTGAGTAAGAAGACATTACCAGTAAATCATTTCAAAATTCTCACTGGATCACATGGATTGGTGCAATTGATAAAATCTGTTACTAGGGTTAATAATAGGTCAGCTATTTTAAATTTGATCATTTTTATGTAAATCACAATGAAAATATTATTCAGTCAGGTCTTATAAGTGTAGGTTTAAGTGATCAGAATTAATTTATTGTGTCGTAAGTTTTAATAAGCAAAGTTTCTTCCTAAATTTTTTAAATACTAGAAATTATAAAAAATGTTGATTGGAAGCAGGAAAATGAAGATATATCAAGTGGTCCCAAATTGACCAATTGTTATGGCGGTAAGTTCCGATGATAAATTAGAAATGTTTTTTTAAAGTAACCGTGGAAACTCTAAATGAGCAAGCACCCCCTTGAAATTAAGAGTAAAGGAAAACCAGCCCCATGGTTAACAGCAGATATTAGGAAATCCAAGCATAGGAGAGAGCACTTGCGCACAGTATTCAGAATTTTTAGAAGGCCATCAACGTGGGAGGAATACAAAAAAGTTAGAAATAAGGAAATAATCAGATTCGTTTTTCTAAGCGTGAGCATTTAAGTCTTCTTTTGAAAAATGATATTTCTTCAAAATCTTTATGGTTCAGTTTATAATAAGTTGACAGGTAAACAAAGTGAAAAATGAGTGTAGCATAGCCTCATTGACAGAGAATGGGGTATCCTACACGTCTAATCCTGGACATTTGCTGTTTTTACAGAAAATTTTTGTTGTGAACCGATGTAGATTTTTCCAGTAAAATTTGGGTTTAAGTTTAAAGATTTAAATAGAAAAGAAGCAGAGATCTCCCGCATGTAAAGGTAACTAATGAAGAAGTCATTTCAGAAATTTAAAAACCCCTTTAAAAATTTAAAAAGCTCGAAACACTTAAAGAGATTCCATGCATAGTATTCAAGAAATGCGCACAATAGTCGGATTATTAGCGTATCTAATTTCCCATTTTTCTTGTAGGTGATTCCCAACACAGCGAAATTGGCAAGGGTAACACCTATTTATAAGGGTAAAGGTAAAAAGGTGATAGGAATTCTTACGACCTATATAAAACTCTTCCAAATTTGTAGGGAAAATTTATTGAAAATATTTTGCACCATGAGGTTATTACATGAAGTGGATGCATCTGAAGGTTTAAGTGAAAACCAACATGGTTTTAGGAAAGGTAGATCAACGAAAAGTGCCCTTCTAGCATTTACAGTTTTTATCTATAAAGGGATTGACAAGCGGAATGGTAAGGTTGGAGCTGTTTTGTTGATTTTAGGAAAGCCTTTGATTCAGTCCCTTTTTTTACCTTTTTTAATAAAACTTAAAACCAGGTACAACATAAGTCCTTATTTGTTATCAATATTGGCGGATTACTTTTTAAAAAAGAAAAATGTTTATCAATCTTGCAAAATATAGTTCAAAAGTATTCAATATATTTTGTGGAGTGCCCCAAGGATCAATATTAGGACCCCTTTTATTTATTCTTTTCATAGATATATCTACTATAATGAGAGGAATCAATTATATTTTATATGCTGATGACTTGGTCTTTTATTAGAAGGTGTGGATGTTGAAGAGATCTTTAAGACGTCTTCAAGAAGTTTTAAAGAGGATGGATGATTGGTTTAAAACTCAGGGATTTGATATTATTATAGTTAAACAAATTTTATGATTTTTCATAAGGCTAATGATAGAAGCATAAATGATATTCATTTGACGTTGAATTGTAATGGTAAGCTAATTTCTAGGAGTATATAAATTTTAAATATCTTGGAGTTTTCTTAGATTGTAATTTAAATTTTAAGAAAACATTATGAATAGTATGTAATAAAGTATCATCAGCAATAGGAATTATAAGTAGAATGAAGAGGTTTGTAACAGAGAGAATGTTAAAGTTACTTGTAGATTCTTATATTCACTCATTATTGATTATTTTTTAGGGGTTTTGGGCAGTAAGACCTTCTACCGAATATGTTGTATTTCAGAAGAGAATTGACCATCTGTTTGATTCAATTCTATAAGCCAAGATTTACAATCTGATTGCTTCCCCCGATTGAGGAAAGAATGAAAATAAGCGTACGGGGTAAATACATAAAAAGTATTGAAAGGTATGTATTCAGGTATTTACCCAATATTTTCCAATTTGTTGATCGTGATAGAAATTCTATTCTAATGAACTCTTGAAAGTTCCTAAATTAAATTCTGAATCATTAAAAAAAGTCATTATTGTACAGAGGAGTACCCTTTTTGGAATTCAATTTCTTATGATTTTAGAAGTAGTTTTAAACTGAGATAGGAATAGTACAATTAAAAGTAAAATTGAAGCAATGATAATGAATCGAAGAACAAAGAAGAATTGATTTTTACTATTATTTGTGGGCATTGTCACTGGTTTATGTAATGTAATTATATTCATATGTTCTTATTTATGTTTTTGCTGATCTCTTTGTTTTTTTATTATTGCTTTGAATTTGATGTATTCAATGTATTTTCAATTGATATTTTCTGCCTAGATTGTTGGTTGCCGCCCATGGTGGAACTTGCAACTTGAGTTAGGTGTCCTGTATCATTGCTGTGATCAGTTTTTGACTTGAACAATTTTAAATAATTATATATCTGATATAATTATATATTAAAGTCAAGATCTTTTGTACAAATTGTTATCAAGTTTTGAACACAAGAATGATGGTTGAAACACAAGAATGAAGATTCGCGTTCGGTGTTTCTTCCGCGAAAGTTTGGTTACTCCCTGATTTGCTGTTCCGATTTTTGGGCCCCAAACCTCATATTCGTTTGAGTGGGATCGTCTAATAAATCAGTTTTTCTTTCGTTTTTTTTTTAAGTTTTTTTTTCTTTTTTCTTTCTTTCTTTTTTTTTTTCTTTTCTTTTTTTTCCTTCCTTTTTTTTTATTTTCTTTTTTTTTTCTTTTTTCTTTTCTTTTAATTCCCCACCCCCTTTTTTTATATATTCGATTCATTATAAATTGCATTTAATATCCTTTTTATTTGTTATCAAGTTTGTTGAGTATTTAATGCATTGTTGTAATATTACTATTTCAAATATTTTCTTAAATGTAGTTCATTGTTGTGTCTGCATCTATGTAATTAGATTTATTTAGTTGTCCTCCCTTTTTAAATCAGTTTTTATAACTGAATAGGATAGACGTTAAAAAAAAAATAAATAAAAATAAATAAATAAAAATTTGCTATTTTACGTCAGTTTGATTTTGTAAGAATGTCAGATTGTCAATTGCCCTTTTGTCAGGTTTTTAGTTAAGTCATTTTATATTGTAAGTTTGTAATTTTGTCAGTATTTCATTTTCACAGTTTGACAGTTTCATTTTGTTAATTTGCTAGTTTTCGTCAGTTTGATATTGTAATATTGTCATTTTTTTAATAACATTTTGTCAGTTTTCTTGTGTGTGTGTTGCTTGTCATTTTTAAATTGTCAGTTTTTCATTTTCACAGTTTCATTTTATCAATTTGCTTGTTTTCGTCAGTTTGATAATGGAAGAATGTCAGATTGTCAATTGCATTTGTAGGTTAGGTGTAAGTTTTAGTCATTTAAATATTGTTAGTTTGTCATTTTGTCAGATTTTCATTTTCACAGTTGACAGTTTTATTTTGATAATTTTCTAGTTTTCGTCCAGTTTGATATTGTAATATTGTCAGTTTGTCAATAACATTTGGGCAGTTTGCTTTTTTTAGTCATTTTCATATTGTCAAATTTTTATTTTCACAGTTTCATTTTTTCAATATGTAGTTTTGTCAGTTTGTTATTATAAGAATGTCAGATTGTCAATTGCATTTTGTCAGGTTGTTAGTTATAGTCATTTTCATATTGTAAGTTTGTCATTTTGTCAGATTTTCATTTTCAGAGTTTGACAGTTTCATTTCGATAATTTGTAGTTTTCGTCAGTTTAATATTGTAAGAATGTCAGATTGTCAATTGCATTTTTTCAGCGTGTTAGTTTATTCATTTTTATTTTCACAGGTTTCATTTTGTCAATATGCTAGTTTTCGTCAGTTTGTTATTGAAAAAATGTCAGTTTGTCAATAACATTTTGTCAGTTTGCTTGTTTTCATCATTTTCAAATGTCAGTTTTTTATTTTCACAGTTTAATTATGTCAATTTTCTAGTTTTCGTCCGATTGATATTGGGAAGAATGTCAGATTGTCAATTGCATTTTGTCAGGTTGTAAGTTTTAGTCATTTAAATATTGTTAGTTTGTCATTTTGTCAGATTTCATTTTCACGTTTGAACAGTTTCATTTTGTCAATTTGCTAGTTTTCGTCAGTTTGATATTGTAAGAATGTCAGATTGTCAATTGCATTTTGTCAGGTTGTTAGTTTTTGTCATTTTCATATGGAAAGTTTGTAATTTTGTCAGTATTTCATTTTTTACAGTTTGACAGTTTCATTTTGTTAATTTGATAGTTTTCGTCAGTTTGATTTTGTAAAAATGTCAGATGTCAAATGCATTTGTCAGGTTGTAAGTTTAAGTCATTTTCATATTGTAAGTTTGTAATTTTTTCAGTATTTCATTTTCACGTTGACAGTTTCATTTTGTTAATTTGCAGTTTTTGTATTTTGGGTATTGTAAAAATGTCAGTTTTCTCAATAACATTTTGTCAGTTTGCTTGTTTTAGTCATTTTTCATATTGTCAGTTTTTTATTTTCACAGTTTCAAATTTTGTCAATATGCTAAGGGTTTTTGTCAGTTGTTATTGTAAGAATGTCAGATTGTCAAATTTCATTTTTTTAGGTTGTTAGTTTTATCATTTTCATATTGTATGTTTGTAATTTTGTCAGTATTTCATTTTTACAGTTGGACAGTTTCATTTTTATAATTTTCTAGTTTTCGTCAGTTGATATTGTAATATTGTCAGTTTGTCAATAACATTTTATCAGTTTGCTTGTTTTCACTCATTTTCTAATTGTCAGTTTTTCATTTTCACAGTTTAATTATGGGCAATTTGCTAGTTTTCGTCAGTTTGATATTGTAAGAATGTCAGATTGTCAATTGCATTTGTCAGGTTGTTAGTTTTATTCATTTTCATTTTCACAGTTTCGTAGTTTGATATTGTAAAAATGTCAGTTGTCAATAACATTTTTTCATTTTGCTTTTTAGTCATTTTCATATCGTAAGTTTTTCATTTTCACAGTTTCATTTTTAAAATTTTCTATTTTTCGTCAGTTTGATTGTAAGAATGGGCAGATTGTCAATTGCATTTTGTCAGGTTGTTAGTTTTTTTAATTTTCCCTATTGTAAGTTTGTAATTTTTTCAGTATTTCATTTTCACTGTTTGACAGTTTCATTTTTGGGAATTTGCTAGTTTTCGTCAGTTTGATATTGTAATATTGTCAGATTGTCAATTGCATTTTGTCAGGTTGTAGTTTTATTCATTTTCATTTTCCCCAGTTTCATTCTGTCAATTGCTAGTTTCGTAGTTTGTTATAATATTTTCAGTTTGTCAATGACATTTTTTCGTTTTTCTTGTTAAGTTTATTTCAAATTGTCCAGTTTTCATTTTCCCAGTTTTTATTTGTCAATTTTCTAGTTTTCGTCCGATTGATATTGTCAGAATGTCAGATTGTCAATTGCATTTGTCAGGTTGGGAAGTTTTTGTCATTTTAATATTGTTAGATTGTTTTATTTTGTCAGGTTTTCATTTTCTCGGTTTGGCGGTTTTATTTTGTTAATTTGCTAGTTTTTTGTCAGTTTGTTATTGTAATATTAACAGTTTGTCAATAAAATTTGTCAGTTTGCTTTTTTTAGTCATTTTTAAATTGTCAGTTTTTATTTTCACAGTTTCATTTGTCCCAATTTTCTATTTTTCGTCAGTTGATTTTGTAAGAATGTAAGATTTTCAATTGCATTTTGTCAGGTTGTTAGTTTTTGTCATTTTCATATTGTAAGTTGTCATTTTGTCAGATTTTCATTTTCACAGTTTGACAGTTTCATTTTGTTAATTTTCTAGTTTTGTCAGTTTGATATTGTAATAATGTCAGATTGTCAATTGCATTTATCAGGTTGATAGTTTAAGTCATTTTCAAATTGAAGTTTGTAATTTTGTCAGTATTCATTTCACTGTTTGACAGTTTCATTTTGTTAATTTGCTAGATTTTTTCAGTTTGATATTGTAATATTGTCAGTTTGTCAATTTACATTTTGTCAGTTTGCTTGTATTAGTCACTTTAAAATTGTAATTTGTAATTTTGTCAGTATTTCATTTTTCAGTTTGACAGTTTCATTTTTGTTAATTTGCTAGTTTTCGTCAGTTTGATTTGTAAGAATGTCAGATTGTCAATTGCATTTTGTCAGGTTGTTTGTTTTAGTTTATTTCATATTTTAAGTTTGCCATTTTGTCAGATTTTCATTTTCACAATTTTTCAGTTTATTTTGTCAATTTGCTACTTTTCGTCAGTTTTATTTGTAAGAATGTCAGATTGTCAATTGCATTTTGTCCATTTGTTAGTTTTAGTCATTTTCATATTGTCAGTTTGTAATTTTGTCAGTATTTCATTTTCACAGTTTGACAGTTTCATTTTGTTAATTTGCTAGTTTCGTCAGTTTGATATTGTAATATTGTCAGTTTGTCAATAACGTTTTTTCAGTTTGCTTGTTTTAGTCATTTTCAAATTGCCAGTTTTTCATTTTCAAAGTTTCATTTTGTCAATTTGCAGTTTTCGTCGTTGATTTTGTAAGAATGTCAGATTGGCAATTGCTAGTTTTCGTCAGTTTGATATTGTAATATTGTCAGTTTGTCAATAAACTTTTGTCAGTTTGCTTGTTTTCATCATTTTTAAATTGTCACTTGATAATGTACGCAGATGACATCGCACATTTCACGGAAAACCTCGCTCAGCTTCAATACACTTTACTAAAACTCAAAACATGGGTTTAAAGCAACCATTTAGAAGTAAAGTCAACAAAACAAAAGTTGTTAAGTTTAGAAAAGGGGGGAAGTTAGCCAAAAGCGATGTGCTTTCTATGGTATGACAAAGTCGAGTTTGTATCTTCTTTCAAATATCTGGGTATTTTACTCCATTATAAAGGTACTTCTTTTTCTCCCCACATCAAAGCAAGATGTTCCCCTGCCATAAAAGCCATGCACTTATCTCCAAATTATACTCACTTTCAATCTCTTGTGCTATGAAACTCTTCCACCTTAAAATTTCCCCGATTGTTCCCACGGCATCGAATCATATGGCCTACCTCTCCCAAGCCAATCTCACACAATTAGAATCGGTAAGACCTAAATATGAAAAAGACCTTTCTCTATGTAAATTTTCTCGTTCGCGCTTGGTATATGAGATGGTAGATGAATCATTGTTGTTGCGACCTACAGTTCAAATTTAACCTAAGCCAATCAGACGCCTTTCGTACTGTCGTTCATAACTGCATGACCAAAAAAGCCTGAAATAAGACCTGAATTCTTTACTTGGATCTGTTCAAAAATGATTTATTGGAAAAAAATCTTGCCAAAAAAGGCAGGGCTAACCCGTGTAGCAGTCACGGTTTCACCATTGTTTTGTCTAGATAGAAAGTTCCATTCATCATATACAGACGCAAATGCCCACGTTCTAGGGATTGCGACCCAGTATCATGTTTTTATATGCCAGCTAGGATCATTCCATTACTGATCTTGCCACAAAGGGTCTAATCTAGAATAAGGTACAAAAAGTAAAATATAGTCTGAAATGTTTAAATTTAGCTCACGGTTTTTCACCCTTTTTTTTGTCTAGATAGAAAGTTCCATTCATCTTTTACAGACTGCAAATGCTCCCACTGTTTAGGATTGGACCTGTATCTGTTTTATATGTCAGCTAGACTCATTCCATTACTGATCTTGCCACAAGGGTCTTTATCTAGAATAAGGGACAAAAGTTAAAATATAGTCGAAATGTTAATTTATTAAATTTTGTTGTTTTATTCTGTTGGTAAAACTTGTAATTTTTAATAATCATTTATCTGTCATTGTCATAGCTGAAAATGTAAATTGTAACTATTTGTGTAATTTGTATTGGTGTAATGTTGCTTTTGTTACGCCATAGTTTTGGTGTTGTACTCTCTGGAGTTTAATAAAAGTTAAAAAAAAAAATTGTCAATTTATCATTTTCACAGTTTAATTTTGTCAATTTGCGTAGTTTTTGTAGTTTGAAAATTGGTAATAAAAGTCAGTTTGCTTGTTTGTCCTTTTAAATGGCAGTTTTTCATTTCCGATTTTCATTTTGTCAATTTGCTAGTTTTCGTCAGTTTTATAGTGTTAGAATGTCAGATTGTCAAATGCATTTTGTCAGGTTGTTAGTTTTAGTATTTTATATTGTTAGTTTGTAATTTTGTCAGTTTTTCATTTTCACAGTTATGACAGTTTCATTTTGTTAATTTGCGAGTTATCGTCAGTTTGTTATTGTAAGAATGTCAGATTGTCAATTGCATTTTGTCCAGTTGTTAGTTTAGTCATTTTGATATTGTAAGTTTGTAATTTTGTCAGTATTTCATTTTCACAGTTTGACAGTTTCATTTTGTTAATTCGCTAGTTATTGTCAGTTTGATATTCTAAGAATGTCAGATTGTCAATTGCATTTTGTCAAGTTGTTAGTTTAAGTCATTTTCATATTGTAAGTTTGTAATTTTGTCAGTATTTCATTTTCACTGTTTGACAGTTTCATTTTGTTAATTTGCTAGTTTTCTTCAGTTTGATATTGTAATATTGTCAGTTTGTCAATAACATTTTGTCAGTTTGCTTGTTTTAGTCATTTTCATATTGTCAGTTTTTTATTTTCACAGTTTTATTTTGTTAATTTGCTAGTTATCGTCAGTTTGTTATTGTAATATTGTCAGTTTGTCAATAACATTTTGTCATTTTGCTTGTTTAAGTCATTTTCAAATTGTCAGTTTTTCATTTTCACAGTTTAATTATGTCAATTTGCTAGTTTTCGTCCGATTGATATTGTAAGAATGTCAGATTGTCAATTGCATTTTGTCAGGTTGTAAGTTTTAGTCATTTTAATATTGTTAGTTTGTCATTTTGTCAGATTTTCATTTTTTACAGTTTGACAGTTTTATTTTGTTAATTTGCTAGTTTTCGTCAGTTTGTTATTGTAATATTAACAGTTTGTCAATAACATTTTGTCTGTTTGCTTGTTTTAGTCATTTTTAAATTGTCAGTTTTTCATTTTCACATTTTGACATTTTCTTTTTGAAATTTTGCTAGTTTTCGTCAGTTTGATATTTTAATATTGTCATTTTTGTAAAAAGCATTTTTTCATTTTGCTTGTTTAAGTCTTTTTTAAAATTGTCAGTTTTTTTTTCAATTTTCTTTTGAAATTTTGCTAGTTTCGTCAGTTTTTTTATTGTAAGAATGTAGATTGTAAATTTGCATTTTGTCCATTTTTTAGTTTTAGTATTTTGATATTGAAATTTTGGAATTTTTCAGTTTTTCATTTCACATTTTGCATTTCATTTTTTTAAATTTGTAGTATCGTCAGTTTGAATTGTAATATTTCAGTTAGTAAATAAGTTTTTCAGTTTGCTTGTTTTAGTCTTTTCAAATTCCCCAGTTTTTCTTTTCAAAGTTTCATTTTGTCAATTTGCTAGTTTTCGTCAGTTTGTTTTTGTAAGAAGTCAGATTGGCAATTGTTTTGTCGGGTTGTTAGTTATAGTCATTTTCATATTGTAAGTTTGTCATTTTGTCAGTTTTAAATTTTCACATTTTGAAGTTTCTTTTTAAAATTTGCTATTTTTTCTATTTTGATATTGTAAATTTCAGTTTGTAAAAAACATTTGCAGTTTGGTTTTCATCATTTTCAAATTGCGTTTATAATTTTCACAGTTAAATTTATGTCAATTGCTAGTTTTCGTAGTTGATATGTAAAAATGTCGTTTGTTTGTTTGTCCTTTTAAAATTGTCTTTTTCATTTCCCCAATTCATTTGTAAATTTGCTAGTTTTCGTCAGTTTGATAGTGTTAGAATGTCAGTTTTCAAATGCATTTTTCGGTTTGTTATTTTTAGTATTTTATATTGTTAGTTTGTAATTTTGTCTTTTTTTCATTTTCACAGTTTGACAGTTTTTTTTTGGTTTTTTGCTAGTTACGTCATTTTGATATTGTAATATTGTCATTTTGTCAAAAGCTTTTTTGTCATTTGCTTTTTTAATCTTTTTTTAAATTGTCATTTTTTATTTTACTTTTTCTTTTTTGTAAAATTTGCTAGTTTTCGTCATTTTGATTGAAGAATGTCAGTTTGTAAATTGCTTTTTGCCCAGTTGTTATTTTTGGTCATTTTGATATTGAAAGTTTGTAATTTTGTCGTATTTCATTTCACTTTTGACAGTTTCATTTGTAATTCGTAGTTATTGTCAGTTTAATTGAAATATTGTCAGTTTGTCAATAACGTTTTTTCAGTTTGCTTTTTTTAGTCTTTTAAAATTTGCCATTTTTTCATTTTACAGTTTCATTTTGTAAAATTTGCTAGTTTTCGTCATTTTGTTTTTGTAAAGTAAATTTGGCAATTGCTTTTTGTGGGTTGTTAGTTATATTTTTTCATATTGTAATTTTTGTCATTTTGTCGTTTTAAAATTTCACATTTGACATTTTATTTTGATAATTTGTATTTTTTCGTCATTTGATATTGTAATATTGCAGTTGTAATAACTTTGTCAGTTTGTTTGTTAAGTCTTTTTCAAATTTGTCAGTTTTTTCTTTTCAACATTCTTTTTGTAAATTTTATTTTTGTCATTTTGATAGTGTAAAAATGCAGATTGTCAAATGCTTTTTGCGGGTTGTTAGTTTTAGTTATTTTTATATTGTTATTTTGTAATTTTTGTCAGTTTTTCATTTTCATATTTTGACTTTTCTTTTTTGTTAATTTGCTATTTTTCGTCAGTTTTTTTTGTAAGAAGTCAGATTGTCAATTGCATTTTGTCAGTCATAGTATAGTCTTTTTCATATTTAAGTTTGTATTTTGTAAATTTTTATTTTCTCATTTTGACGTTTCTTTTTGGTAATTTGCTAGTTTCGTCAGTTTGAATTGTAATTTGTCAGTTTGTCAAAACATTTGTCATTTTGCTTTTTTTCCTTTTTCAAATTGTCATTTTTCATTTTTCACATTTTAATATGTAAATTTTGTAGTTTCGTCATTTGAATTGAAGAAGTAAATTTTGTAAATTGCATTTTGTCGGTGGAAGTTTTTATCTTTTTCATTTTCCATTTTCATTCTGTCAATTTGCTATTTTTTCGTAGTTGAATTGTAAAAAAATGTCGTTTGTCAATAAATTTTGTAGTTGCTTGTTTAGTTTTTTTCATATTGTCATTTTTTTCTTTTTTCACATTTTCATTTCGTCATTTGCTAGTTTTTCGTCAGTTTGTTTTTGAAAGAATGTCAGAGGGTTTAATTGAATTTTGGCAGGTTGTTTTAGTATTTTCATATCGTAATTTTTCTTTTTCACGTTCATTTTAAAAATTTTGCTTTTTACTCGTTTGTTTTTGAAAGAATTCAGATTGTCAACTGCATTTTTCGGGTTTGATATTTTAAATCATTTTCATATGTAAGTTTGAAATTTTTTGTATATTTCTTTTTCCACTGTTGACAGTTTATTTTTTTAAATTTTGTAGTTTTTCTTCAGTTTGATATTGTAATATTGTCATTTTGTCAAAAAATTTTGTCATTTGCTTGTTTTATGTCATTTTCATATTGTCCGTTGTTTTTTTTCACATTTTCATTTTGTAAAATAGCTATTTTTGTCATTTGTTATTGTAAGAATGCAGAGGTCAATTGCATTTGTTAGGTGTTAGATTAGTCATTTCTTTTTGAAATTTTGTTTTTTTGTCAGTATTCTTTTTCACAGTTTGCCCGTTTTTTTTTTTTAAATTTTGCTATTTTTCGTCATTTTGTTTTTTGTAAAAATGTCAGATTGAATTGCATTTTTTCAGGTTGTTAGTTTTACTTTTTTTTTTCATAGTAAGTTTGCTTTTTGCAGATTTCTTTTTCAAAATTTTTTCAGTTTTTTTTGTTAATTTGTAGATCGTCTTTTTGTTATTGAAAAAATTGTCAGTTGCAAAAACTTTTTGCTTTTTGGGTTTTTAAGTCATTTTAAAATTGTCTTTTTTTCATTTTCACTTTCTTTTTGTAAATTTTCTAGTTTTCTAAATTTGATATTTAATTTGTCATTT
>JAMZAV010011109.1:0-15827 GCA_024449915.1 Sweltsa coloradensis | reverse complement strand
GTGAGCATATGCTATGCAATATTCCTGAACGTGGGTCAATAAATAACTTTTGGGTTACACATTTAATGCTAGGCAGACTTCCAAAACAAACAAAAAACAAAACTCCAACATCAACGCGATAGTTCTCATTAGCCACAATTAGAAGAAATAATCCACCTCTAAGCTAGCACCATCGACATCATTATCATGTGTTTAAGCCATTAGGTCCGAGACAGTTGTATTAAGGTATTAGGTAGATCTGATATATATATATCATCCTCATAACTACTTGTCTTCGATTCTTTACACTTTGCAAGATAGCGATTAAACGCAACGACCAATACCATATTCAATATAAAATATGCACAGGGACCATTCCACATAGAAGAAATGCCCTCAGAGGCAAACATAGAATAAGAAATTGTTTAGCATTTTATTCTCGAGTTCAACATGATGCATTTTGTGCCATTGCGTTTTTAACCAACATAATATTATGACAGTAGGAAGATACGGGATCAGGATGAATTTGTTGGTGTTTGTCGGTTGTTTTGTCGAACTGTTATTTTCATTAAAAAATCATAGAAAAAAAATATATATCAGTTATACTAAATCGAGATGCATTTCGGCCACGTCCAATCAGGAAGGTAAATAACGCTAGTTAAAACACTGTCGTTTGTTGTGTTAGTACCGGTGTAATGGAATGTCTTTACCCCCGGGCGGGATATTTCTACCGTACGAGTTCGCTCGAGGCTCCTACCCTAACCTAACCTGTTTCCCCGCAAAGTGCGCGACGAAGTAATGACCGGCTATGGGTAAGAAAATATACTATCACACCGGCAACTAAGTTTGTGTGCAGAACGCTAACATTCGTCGGGTGTAGGCTACGTGTCGGATCGCGCGTATGATTGACTCGAGACGACAACACACAAGTCAGTTCGACGACCTCTCATCTCCGGTGTGACTGTGATGTGAAGAGTTGGAATGCTGCGTGGCGCCTGGCTTATCGTGGCGCCCCCCACCATACCAGAGTCACAACGCTTATCTGAACGCAGAGTTGTCCGGCAGAGGGCAGGTATTTCCGGACCCTCGTTAAGATAGGGGGCAGCCGCCCAGGCGCCTCTCTCTCTCTCTCTCTCTCTCTCTCTCTCTCTCTCTCTCTCTCTCTCTCTCTCGCAGACTAGCGTCGTGATTTACATACCCTGCATACACTCATGTGTGGTTTAGTATGAACAATTGTGCCATGGTAATAAAAAAGTACACAGCAAACGATGGCCAAGGATTCAAATACCTTAGTCTAGGGTTCTTGTGGCTCGTTTGTGTCTCTGCATCCAATAGAGTTCAAGTAATGCAGAAGATGTTTAGTTCTGGAATGGACTCAAATCCAGCACTACTTGGACTGAAGAAGTGCATGTACGGTGATTTTGGAGCTGTTGTATTAACGAAGCACAATAAAATGATATTCCGAATATGTCTAGTTGATTCTGGCATCGTCCGCGGGTGAAGCCCAACCACTCCATATTTCAAACGCCGATCTCTGGTTGGCCACTATTCGTTTGTCGCTGACGTCTGTTCCAATAAGGTTGGCTTTTATATATTTTCTTATCTTAAAAAGTATATAATAGCCAACAAGTCAGTCAACAAAATAAAATATGTGGTTGTTGTAATTGTAAGTGCAAAAAAGTAACATTTTTCTGGTTTTGTTATCAAACAGTAATTTTCGATAACCTCACTAATCACTAGCATATGAGACTCCAAACAGCAAACACTTGCAAAGTTACAAATCAATAAGGTGCTTGGGGCCTACTGATTGCAGAAAATGGGGCTCCTCACTCGAATCGACAAGTGTTATTGTAACAACATTTCATCAACACCCGCTCCGCACAACGGATCATATTTGACAAGCAAGGAGAAAAGAAAATAACCCTTCAATCGGCGAATGTTTTAAAAAAATGTTTTGCTCTCGTGGAACAGGTCAACGTAAGAATAATCGTCACTCAAAACTATTTATGATACCGAGGAGACGCAATAAAATACAAACAAGAAACGTAAAACCAAACTTACTAAGGAAAGTGACGAACTACAGCTGTGGCGCAAGAATTGCTCACAGAACTATGTAATGCTATTGATGACATCAATTTGATATTTTGAAATTTTAACAACGATTTACGAAGAAAGATTTATAAAACAATCAATAACTTCAATATTACCTCAAATGTGTCTCATCTTTAATCCTTTATATGACGAATGTTTTAAATCCGTGAATTACAACCGTGAGTGAGGTGAATTGCTTAAACTAGTGTTCTCAAGTCTCGCGATTAAAATTTGAATTACGATTTATGAAGCTAGATTTATAAAACGATCAATAACTTCAATATTAAAACACCCTTTGTTCGGTGTTTTATTAAATTGAAGTATCTCAAAAGTGAACTTTGAATCCTTTATGATCGATGTTTTAAAATCCGTGAATTACAACCATACAAGTAAGGTGAAATTGCTAAAATTAATGTGTTCTTAAGTCTCGTGGATCGTGTTCGTGTGCCCCTATAGTGCGGTCACCCTGTACCACGCCGGGCAAACATCTGATGTCATCTCCAGGCTAGCCGGGCGCCGCTAACAACCCGGTCCTATCATCTCATTACACTGCGAGACGCGACCAGGGCAATAACTTAGCCGGGGACACGCGTTCACGTCGACACAACCGCCGCGGAGAACGATCGCTTCAGGTAATTAGGTAGTGGGGAAGTGGACAGACGAATGTTGGAGATCCCTACGAGAGATAACGCCGAGAGACAAATGAGCAGGTATTAGATACGCAAGAAGGAAGAAAAAACTTACGAGATCAATGTTGGGTCACATTTTCAGCCAAGGAGGAATATTAAGGTATATCATTTTTCTAGAAAGGGGACATTTTAATAGTAGAGTAGGCGTACACTAAGGTTGAAACACGGACATATTATCCAATGTCCATTGCAAGCACGGGCATGGTGAGTAGCCAGAAGGGAGCGAAGCTACTTAATCAACAGATCGTCGAAGTATACAGAAATAAAATAATTCAATTCTTTTCCTGTTCAAATCTCCTTGTTGGTGGAGCTGGAGGTGCCAAGAATAAGTTAGGATTTTAAAAAAATGTTATGTTCCCGCATTCAAATCTTGTTGTTGGTGGAAATACGAGTATTTTTTAAAAGTTTTTGGGAGGCTCTGCTAGCCAACATAGCAGCTATAGGCTGATGAGCGAACATTTACAAATGATTTGACAAACCTTTTAAAAACGTTTTGTTGGGATAAATATATAATGTAGGGTGTGTGTGTGTGTGTGTTTAGGTTATTAGGTTTTTAAGGTAGTTGGGGAAGTAATGTCTGAGGGATTCATTGCATTCGCATTAAAGGGGCTAAAAACCCCAAAAATTATTTTTTACCACGTGATCTATAGCACAATACTACACTTAAATGACCGTTTAAAAAATTATATCTTGTAACTGTGATTTAACACGAAATTTTAATTTTTTTGATCCAGAAATTGGCGAAAATTGGTGTTTTGGAAAATTTCCTAAATCGGCTTTAACCTGCTTCTTTTTTGGTCCACATAGATACTAGAGCATAGTACAAATCTAAAATGCCCCTTTATAACATCGTGTCTTGAAACTGTGCCCAAATATACCCTCAAACACGCAAAAATATGCATTCCAAAATCACACCCCAACTTGGTAATCAGCATATTTTGACCGAACTACTTGCCCAAATTACAAAACAAAATATAGAGAATTTACAGAAAAGGCTGTCGAGTACGTCAATAATGGCCAATATTTTTTTGGATCAAAATCCTCCAAGGTCACGGGGCATAAAGATCGTCCCCATGTTATTTCTTATGGGAGATTTTTGCCGAAGGGACCTAGCTTGAAAAATGTCATGTTTGGCAATTTTTTACGAGGTCATGGTGGCCCCAATAATTTTTCTGTTAATTGCTAAATTCATTACTAGTTAGCCTGAATGAAATATATTTTTGAGCTTAGCGGTTAAATACCCCTTTAACGACTGAAGGAAACCTCGGGAAAACTTTAGTAAGGATTTCCGGTCTCGACGGGATTCGAACCCGGGACCTCCCGAATCAGAGTCTCGCGCTTAACGCTTGACGGCTTGAGCCAACACTGTCGGTGATACGAACAGACCTACGTGTGTTAAATTGTATATTTTCTGGATTTCTCATTTGTATACTATCATTTACAGTCCGTAATCAAATAGCAAACAGCTGAAATGTAATTGTATGTACCAACTTAACTTGTTGAATAGGCTAGTTGTTAGTAGGCTATAATGCATTTTATGGATATACACACATTATTAATATTGACGACAGAACTCCACAAAACATTATGTGGAAGTTTATGAAATACTGGAATGTGGATCATGGTGACAAGTTATTCGAAGTAAAATATAAATACATTACGTAGTAGCGATTATATTATCGCTGATCGCTGATATCGCTGATGGTGCTAGAATAAAAGATAAAATTACGTCAAGTAATGACAAACTAAAAAAAACATCATATCATGGTGTCATAACTTTTAGTCACCTCGTACGTAAGGGCCTAGGCAAAGCTAACTTACATTCAAACGCTCCATTTCAAGGTCAGATGACTGAGATCAAATAAGTATGATTACAGATTCGAGCGAGTCCTGGTAGTCGTTGCCAACATCGGCCATCTGTCACGATGACTGGTCTGGTGTACTAATTGTATAGTGAGAGCTGATGACATTGATCAGTGTCTTCATGCATCGTTTTATGGATATTAAGAGTTAGGACCTACATTCACCACAAATACAAAGAGAACTGAGACGCACAAACAAAAGTCTGCCTGCGTGGTGTGAGGGAGACGGAGTAAATAAAAATATATATTATGTAAAATGAAATTTGTTATGTCAATGTTATTCATCATGAAACAAGGCTAAACTAGTATTTTGTAGCTCAATGTCGCATTAAACAAATGTTGTCAAACTGAGCATAATATATGAAGTCACGTTTACCTTGTACCGGTACCCTGTGTATGGTGACGTCACGGTACGTACTGGGTGAGTTTGAACTACACATACGTACAAATTATAAGTAGATGACCACGTTCATAAAAAGAAACCAAGGAAATAATGTGCTTGACGACAACTACGTAAGAAAATGTCTGCTTTGGTGGAGGTGCCGCGTCAAACCCTTGTTTCCAACACCAAAAGTTTGAACTACACATACGTACAAATTATTATAAATAAAAAGTGACCACGTTCATAATAAAGGAAAAGGAACACGACATAAGAATAATGTTGGGGTTGGTGGTGGTTCTCTGCCCAGCTGCCCAGTCAAGTTTTGACCCTTTTCCTTCCGAACACAATGTTTCTGTAGCCGGTCTGCATCCAGGTTTAGTGGGATATACAAGACTCATAACGCGGATATTTTGTGAAGGGGGCACGGGAGATAGTCGTGACAAGTATCCACCTGATTATTCTCCACATAGGACCTAGGTGAAAACATGGATTTACAAGGTACCCAGTTATAAATTGTAAGCCAATGATGAAATCTTCCGAAATATTGCAGTACCTATTAAAAGTATTTTTACACACAAGAACAGCAAAATAGTTCAATTAAACCAAACATATACGAATTATTTTCTACCGTATTCTGGCGGGTCGTGTCACATTAGTATTATACAAATTGGGCCTAATTGAGTACAGTATAATAACGTTTAAGGTTAACATAATAGAAAAAAAAAACTTTTTAGTTTAGTTTAAGTTAACACTTTAAATAAAAAAGGATAAAATTATTTTTAATTCTCATTAGGTTAAATTAATTTCACCGAAAGTGTGTTTGAAAGCTACGAAAACAACGTAAAACGAGGCAATATTTAATTTGGTGGACGTGCCGGGTCCGTAATTGTTATGTAGACATACGTACACAATACATAATTTTTAATGATATTCGGCAAACACTTTACGTACACAACACATAATTTTTAATGATATTCGGCAAAAACTTGAGGAATATTTTAAAACAATCCATTGTCAATAAGGTGATTACTAGTAGGCTCCAATTAGTTTTGATAAAAATAAAAGAATCAGCCAGTAACTGTTATTAAATTGTAACACATCCCCTTATATTTATATTTCCCATTCTTTTTGTAAATGACACGTCGGTTTAGGATAAAACGAGCATTCCAGCCATGCAGGATGCTGGATGTCATCAGCTACATTACTTTACAAACACTATTTAAGAGGAGAGTGGGTTGTAGGCCGGGATATGTGATAATAATAGAAGTCAGTTTATAGCATTTGGTGGAGGTGCCGGGTAAAACCATGAACCAGTCACATTCGATCGACCATTACACATCCAAGTCACCTAAAGGATGAAAAGCATTATTCTAGAGTAGTTGCAAGTCAATCTGGAACTAAAATGGTGTACTGTCTACCTGTTTCCTAATCATACGCACGACGATGCGGCTTATATGAGTGTAAAATGTGCTTTACCTGGTTATCTCGGTGGTTGACGGCGAAGTATCGACTACTCGTACGACGGCGTGCAGTAGTTCGTCGTTGCCGTGGTCGTGCGAACAGTACCACAGCAGGTAGCTGGCGATGTGGCGGAACTGCAGGGAGATGCCTTCGGCTCCCAGCACGCTCTGAGGTGCAACAGAGAGAAAGTCACGTGTTAAGTAACAACTTAGAGAACGCATCATAAATACATATGAACTGAATATATTCAGTACGATTGGATCCGTTGGTTGGCATTGTAGACACTTTTTCCAGGTGCAGGCTACGTTCCGGTGGATGTCATTGATCATGCATCAACCCTCAGTGACCATATCTAGGAGACGTAATGAACAAAAGAGTGTGTTTAGATATTAAGTGCACGTTTTGTTCACAAAGCAATATAATGATTTTATCGCTTATCTAAGCTTCGCATATAATTGATAACTATAAAACTTAAAGCGTATCGAGAGGATGCGAAAATATTTTTCACCGACGAAGATATAAAAGATTGGTACGTTCTGCACGTTATATCTTCTGTTTGAATTGCATACTTTCGGCTCCTGTTTTCGCCCCTTACACATGTATAAGTATTCAAACTAGAATGCTTGTAGTTGAACATAGCCTGAAGTGGCAGAATATCAAACAAGTGATAATTTACCAAACTTCTATCGTCAAAGACGGCGTTTAAGATGATCCGTGGTTCAGTCTACAGTATTTAATTGATTGAAATTGGCCTAAACGCCTTGCCTTAATGCGCTTGCAATAACCGAAGTGACAGGCTTAAGAAGAGTCACACGCCAATTTTGTTTCTCACAAAAAGTTTCTAAATGAGCTCCAACATCAAACACGTTTATAGGCCTTAACATTATCATTTTCCTAAAATGTAAAAATCCATGCATGGGAAAGGCACGTGAGTGGTTAGTTCCATGATATGCTCTTGTTTTAACCCATACAAGGTCGGTTACCTCGAGTAAAATTACAAATATTAACAGGGATTCGTGTAATGTTTGACGTTCTTGATTGGCCGCCGCTCCGAGTGTATGATTCAACAGGGAAGGCAGGCGAGTCCCGAGGGAGGTCAGGGATTGTCTATCAGTAGACAGGGTGACTTATAATTGTGCGATCATTTCCACTGATACAGCCCGCAGATGTGTGCGCTGCCCAAACACGTGGGGCGTTCAAGGGTGGCCAGACCAGAAGCACTGGTTTAGTTAGCAGGCTTCACGCTCCAGCCCCTGTGACAGCACACTAACAGCCAGCCACACAGCTCCCATGTCTCCTGCTTGTGACAATATTTTCGTAAGGATACTCGCCAGTTGTTGAATATACATCTGTTATTCCCGGTGTGAATCTCTTCAGGTGAATGACGAGGTTATCAGGGACAGGTTACAAGAGCATTGTGAAGGGTGTTTAAGAGGACTTAACCCCAAGCATTCGCCTTAGCGAATTAAGAAAACCTCGGAAGAAACTTTCTGTCAGGATTGCCGGTGGCGGGATTTGAACCTGTCACTTCCTGAATCCGAGTATCTTGCGTTACGCATGAGCTACATGCCGGGAGCTTTGGCCTTTGGGATATCCTTGGAAGATTTAATTTGTCTCATATAAATCCCATGGAAGAGATAAGGGAGAGTCGATACGAATTTGCTTTGAATCGGGCATAAAATCGCATCTTATCAAATGTACCGGACGTAAATCATTTTGAGCTGTCGTACTAAGGCACGAGTCGTCGCCGTTGGATAACCACTGATTTATTAGGCGTTGGCCTGGCCGAGAGTTAACTTCGTCTCATGGCTTGAAAACTGGTGCACTGTGGCGTTCTTTCATATTCATATATCTATCGACAAATCAATTCGTATCTCTTCCACATTTTATCAATTAGCAGCGTTTTCAAAATATGACACTTATATCCTATGAATCCACAGTCCGTTTCACCTTGAGATTGAGATGCAGGCTAAGAAATATGTCTAATTTCTTACTTTTACATCCCGCTCGAGACGGTCGCCGTTTTAAAAGGTTTGGAAGGAAAAAGTTAACTGGCACGTTTTATTTGTTGGTGTTTAGTTATTCGGGTGGATGCACAACTGGGTACATACAAAATGAGACTACAGCAATCGCCGGTGAGTTATCTATGCGTTTGGAAAGTTAGTTTACAAGTACGCCGTGAAAAGGGTGAGGAACAAGATGTTGCAAATACTTTAGGTCTCCAATAATGTTTGGGTATATCTGACCTATATCATATGATGCCTTGAAGTTGTGCCACGTCTCGCGGTGAAGACTACGTCAACGCGCACGCACCCCTCTCTTCAGACCTCGTACACCCCTGGCCATGCGGTGATGATCGGGACAATGGCTAATTCAGTTGGCGGAACTATTCAATTAACCCGTTGCAAACAGGCCGTGTGTTTGCACAGTGTTATACACTGCGGTCGGGCTCTGATCTGATCTGATTGGGCCACGGTGCTACGCGGGGTACTCACACACACACAGGGGGTGGCTAATTAATTACAGAGAAGAGCTTTAACAAGAATTAGGTCTTTTCCATCTCGAAACTAACTTTTTAGATTGACGTGGCACGTCATTAACTTTGAAATGTAGACGTATGCAAATATTCTTTGAAAAACGCACATCAAAGTACGGTATGTTTAGGGTGTTTGCGTGAAGGGTATAATCGAACAACCCCAAATGGGATCCAAAGCTTCTTCTTCTGCTGAGTTCTGCATAAAAATAGCTACTAAATTGTACTATCAAGGAGAGAGTGCTCGGTACAAAATGTAAGCCTCATTAGCCAGGTGTAAAAGTGGTCCTATTTCTTGACAAATTAGTGGTCACGTCATTATACCAAGAATGAAGGGACTACATATTTTCTAAAATATTATCGAATCAATTGGTAGGTATTGTGCTTATTTAATATTAATAAATGGGCTTGTTATTTAACCACAATTCATAATGTTCCCCCACAAATTGTTCACGACTAAAAAAGTAAGTTTTTCAACATAAGATCGTAATGGATAATGGTGGACACAGAAAATAACGTGCAGTAATTTGTGGCTAACTAGGAAAACGCTTAAGTCCCGCCGCGTTGTTGGATGAGCGTAATTGGTGCATTGAGCTGCCATGTGTTATGCGGATTTTTTGTTGTTCTGTGAAAAATTCATTACGAAGTTGAAGATTTTTATAAAATTAAATTAAATTAAATTAAAAATTAACTTAATTTTTTAATTAATCGTAATTTAAAAAAAGGAAAAAATCGTAATATTGAAATTTTCATAAGAAATAATTAATCGATTGCGCACAAATTTTACACGAATATATTAATTCATAAAATTAAGGTTCTGTGAAAAAATCATTACAATAGGATAACGCATGTAGGTCTTATAACTTAAAGAATTGAATTTAAAATGAAAAAAAAACTTAAAATTTCGATTTTCATGAGAAATGGTTTTGCGATTGCGCTCAAATTTCACACGAATAACTAAATTCATAAAATTAAGGTTCTGTGAAAAAATCATCAAAATCGGATAAAGCATGTAGGTGTTATAAGCTGAAGAAATTTTTTAAAAATCGAAAAAAATCGTAAAATTGCGATTTTCATGAGAAATAATTTTTCGATTGCGCTCAAAACCGTGGCAGTTCTTCGTTCAGAGATTTCAAAGGCCTCCATAAAATTTCATCGCAATTGGAGTATCGGTTTAGCCGGAATCGTGTTAACAGACACACAAAAATACAGAAAAAAAGAAAAAAAAAACATTCCGGATTTTTTTCTCCAGTGTAGTGAAATGGAATCTTCGCTTCGCTCGCTACGCTCGCTACGCTCATCCAAAAATAGCCTAGTCTACATTATTGAAAGGAACAAAAATTAAATTTGCACTCATCAATCTCTTACACAAACTGCACCCTGCCGGAAAGCAGAAGGTCTATGCATCGAGTCAAGTAAGAAGGGAAATACTGTGAGAGCCGAGGCCGTCGTGAGGTACATGAGGTGAGCGTCGTCGGCTCCCGCTTGAGCCATAGCCGGCGACATCTTATACGAGACGATGATTCGGAACAACCATACTTATAGTTCGTCTATTTTCGCTATAGCGATTTCGGAAGAGGCAAGGATGGCAAAGGACACCATGACAATGGAGCTTAACACCTTGATGCTGATAGGAAACAGCGGGAATCCAGGGAAGGTCGATTTTGCCCAATAAAGGGGTAGGAGACGGTCATTGACGTGACGGCATAAGAAGTGAGCGAACTTGGGATTTTATACCTGTTATGAACCCATTTCCAAGCTATTGTCGTCCAAATAATTTATTCATCGTACATTTTTTTAAATACTACAATTGGCTAATAACTTGGTTCAAATTATGTAGCTCAAATTATGAAATGCGTTTTTTTGCCGAGTGTCTACGATCAAAACTGACCGAGATACGGATCATTGTTTTATTGAATGTAGATATTTGATATAGCTTACAATAACAACAATTGTCTATAAATCGGTCAGTTTTGATCGTAGACAATCGGCAAAAAAACGCATTTCTTAACTCTGGCTACACATTTGAACCACGTTATTAATTAATTGAAATTCTTCAAAAAAATGTCCGATGAATAAATTATTTTGATCACAATAGATTGGAAAAGGTTGTACGACAGGTATAAAACCATCAGCCTGCTGGGATCAGCGCTACCATAAATCTAGGTGACATCTTGTCAAGTGTAAACACTTGTAGGCGGTGTTCTAACAATGCGTCAATAGCAGTCAAAGGCCCTTCCGAAATCGCTATAGCGAAAATAGACGAACTATACCTGCTGGCACAGCAGAAAACAAACAGTACAGTGCGATGACGACTCGAAGAAACTTTACTTATCCACAATTAGGGCTGTGCGAGCAGGGATTTTTTTAGTCGAGCGAGATCGAGCGAGTATTTGGTCTTTTGCTTGATTTTCGAGCGAGATTCGAGCGAGCAGACCAAAATTTAATTTACCACAAATGCTGGTAGGATACATTTTGTCACGATGTTATAAACACAAAATTTTCAAAATGTTATTACAGTGTTGGGCCTGCCAATTGATAAAACATTAATCTAAAATCATTTTTAATCATAGGCTTACTGCTTAGGCTAAGCTAGCCTAGGCCTAGGCTCATTTCTAAATTGCCTCTACTATTAACAATTGTGTTCTTTCTATTTGAAGTTCAAAGAACAATATTATTTTTGGCCCTAGGCAAGGCCTAGGGTGGGCCTAGCTAGGCCCTAGAAGCCTTTAAGGTAAGTTGCAGGAGGCCTCTAGGCCTAGCCTTGTAGGGCTAGCTAGGCCTAGGCCAGCAGTAGTTCAGCTCACATCCTTGTGCATTGAATTAATGCTCTAAGTTGCTGTGGGCCATTACACAATAAGTAGGGTTAAGGCAGTCATAACTATGTTCATTTCACCTCGTATTTCAATTGCGCTTTACCTGCAAATTGTATTAAAACACATATTGGGAACACTAATTTCTTCAAATAATACGGAAAGTAAAAAAAAACATAGGTCCGTCGCATAATATATACATTTCAAATTGATTCAGTCGTTTACGGAATGACAGACGCTAAACAACTTGCAGCCTTGTGACGTACGTCGTAATTCGTAAAAGTCGATAGTCGATTTAAAGTCGAACGCATGTCTGCGACATATCGATATTAGACCAAAGAAGAGGTTGGCATGTCTTTATCCGAGTTCTTTGGAGACATGCGCAGTGTCGGTGCGCACGGGCACGGCGTCAAAGCGAGAGCATCGAGTGGCCTGCGCCTGCGCAATGCCCATTACCAGTCAGCTGTTCGCTGTCGACGTGAAGAATGTTGCAGAGCGCGTCATAATATGGAATATTACGCCGCCGAGGCCGTATTTTCGTTCGTTCTCGAACAATTCTAGAGTCATTTCGAGACTCGAATTTTCGAGCATCAAAAAAATCACACGAGCGAGCGAGCGAGAATGTTGACGTGCTCGATCTCGGCTCGAAATTTCGAGTCTCGCACAGCCCTATCCACAATAATAGAATAGAATAGAATAGAATAGAATAGAATAGAATAGAATAGAATAGAATAGAATAGAATAGAATAGAATAGAATAGAACTTTATTTGTAAAAGAGTATCAATTACAAAACGGCAAGGTTCGAACACTGTTCGCTCTTCCACCTAACCACTTACATTAGCATAAGAATAAAAATAATAAGTTTAGATTTTGTAAGAACAACATAATATGACAAACTAACTTAACATTAAATTGTATGAATATAATATAAATACTAATACAATGCATCATGATAAGTACCATTGGTTCATTTCTAAACGTAGAAGAAATAGAAAACATACTAATACAGTAGCACTATAATATACTAAGCTAAGATTATTGTTCATATTGTTCATTCCAATGCAAATGTTAAGGATGCACACTATGTTTATAGTAACACGATATAACTTGCCAATTAATTACTTTAACAATTAAAATCTATGATATACGAAAAACAAGTCAAAATAGTGATTTGCCGTTAGCATTTCAGATCGCAATCTTCTATTTTAGACCTTACAATCTAGGACACTACTAGAAATTACTTCTTAGTTATAGTTAGCATAGACATACTGTTGGCACTGTTTTTTAAATAGGAATGGGTTGTTCAATTTCTGTTTAATGTTATCAGGCAACTCATTCCATAGTTTAGGGGCCAGCACTGAGAATGAGGTAGCGGCAGTTGCTGATCGATGAAGTGGTATCTCAAGTAACTTGCGTCGTGTATTGTAGCTATGGTGCATGTTTGTGCATCTTAATTTTTCGTATAGATAAATCGGTCTTTTGTTTCTGATTATTCTGGCTATATTACAAAAATAGTGATGGATCCGCCGTTGTTTAATGTTTAAGATTTTATGTTTTTTATATAAATGGCTAATATGGTCAAATTTCCTGACGTTGCATGCATAACGTACGGATGCGTTTGGAACTTTTGCATTTGTCTAGAAACATTCTCGTTTATGCCCATATAAACAACATCGCCATAGTCAAATAGGGGGTAGATTAGTGCACTTATTAACTTTATCTTCACATTTTCACTCAATAGGGATTTAAAATGAAATAACGATCTAAGTATACCATATGCTTTTGAGCACTGACGAGTTATGTGCTTTTCAAAAGAAAGATGTTTGTCAAAAATAATCCCAAGATTCTTTCCATATTCTGATAGAGGTAAAATTGTATCGCACATCGTTATAGCAGGAATATAATTAGAGGAAAGTAAGTTTTTTATAATGACTTCATTATGTTTATTTCCTACCAACAAGGCTGTTGATTTACCAGCGTTGAAGTTTAATCCATTGGTTTTAGCCCATTCATCAAGCAAATTAAGATCGTCGTTAAAGTTGTTGAAGCATAATTCTACGTTTTCCTCTGGATTTCCAAAATCCCCTGAATGTCGTCTGCATATTGATAAATTTTTATATTCGTTGCGACTGCCGGCAGACTTTGTGCAAATACATTAAAAAATAAAGGACTCAGTATTGAACCTTGAGGAACACCGCAGCATATATTTAATGCTTGTGATAAAACATATTTCATTGTTTCTTACAACTTTAACCTTTTGCGTCCTCTCTGAAAGAAAGCTTTTAATAAGTAACTGTGATGAATTAGAAAATCCCATGATATGAAACTTAGCAAGTAATAGTTCATGATTAATGGTATCAAAGGCCTTACTACAGTCAAGCAGTACTAACAAGCTTGAGTTACCATTATCAATGTTTGTTTTTAAACCATCGAAAAACAGACCTCAGTGCGGTAGTTGTACTATGATCTTTCTGAAACCTGATTGGTTGTTGAAAAACCCATTCAAGTTAATAGATATGTGTTCATTTATCTGATCTGCTATAATTTTTTCAATTACTTTAGAAAAAGTGGGCAGTATACTAATTGGTCTCAGATCATTCATTGACTTAACGTTTTTAGTTTTAGGAATAGGTGTTATAATCGATCTTTCCAGCACTTAGGGAATACTGACGTAGTCAGCGATGTGTTTATTATATTTGTGAGTGCACTGATGACGTAGGGAGCAAATAGTTTATTGATTTTATATTAATGTCGTCTGAGCCAGTGGCAGTTGTTGCTATTGTTTTCATATGTTTTAACACCTCTCCTTGAGTAACATTTTAAAACTGAAAGTTTGATCGGTCAAAGCTTCCGCCTGTCTCAGTCTGTCAATTTCCGCAATTATTTGAGGGCTTTTAACCTGTGCTTTAGTAGTTTGGTTAAAGAAATCATTTATTTCGTCTGGATTTAGTAAGCTGTTAGGAATAGAGCATGACTTTTGATGTGTTACAGATTTTATTCTAATATTTTTCCAAAGAGCTTTGAATTACCGATATTGTTATTTATAGTTCATTAAAATATTGAATTTTGGCATGCCGTACACTCCTTTTCACATTATTTTTTATCAATACAAAATTGTCCCAGTCTTTATTGTCTCTAGTGTGTTTAAATTTTAGTTTGGCTTTGTCCCGGCGTTTCATTTCATCCCGAGATTTTCAGTAAGCCATGGTGCAGCTGGTCTGGTTACATTGATAACTTTAGTGGGGGCATGCGTGTCAAGCAGGCTGATTATGATTGAGTTTAGATGATCTACCTTGCTGTCAATATCTACTAAGTTTCGAACGATATCCCAAGGAGCCTGATCCATACTCTCATTGAGAGCGGAGACATTAATATTCTTTAGATCTCTTATCTGTTTACGCTGTGCAACTTTTTTAGGTATTCTGATATCATAATCAATAAATGTAAGATTGTGGTCAGCGTTACCAATAGGTGGGAGCTGACCAGTGTTTATTACAAAAGTGGGATTATTTACATTAATTATATCTATCAGTGTGCGCGATGATTTCGCTATGGTGTGGGTATTGTATTTTAATACCCACACTCCATGAGAATGATGACGAGGCCTAGACTCACCCTCTCTCCCAGTATGTCGCCACTTATTCGATCTTGACGTGACATGGAAGTATTTGAAGTCACGGAGAAGTATGTGCGTGGGTGGATGTAATGCATACAATTGATGACACATAATTCTTTGTAACTTCAGCTAAAGATGTTCTTTAATTTAATTTCTGGATTGATTTGAACGGAACTTGAGACCTAATTCTACGCTAATAACGACAACAGAAGTGTTGCCCAACTGACCTGGAAGATGTTAAGATCCAGCTCGGCGACGCGGCTGAGGAGGGTGACGGTGGCCAGGGCGACCTCGGTGGCGTGCGGTGCCAGCGGCGCGGGGGGTGAGTCGCGGGGCGGTGCCCCCTGGTGTAGCAGCATGCCGTACAGCATGGAGACGGCCCCCACAGTCACAGCAGGGA